>JARACY010000953.1:0-70488 GCA_029255725.1 Scrobipalpa atriplicella
CAAGTCCAAAGAAGTAGCCCGTTGTCGTCGTGTCCACTTAGAAACTCAACACTATCAGTGAACGGTGAGCTGGACGTCGAGGGAGAGCAACCAGTGTTCCGATCGACACGGTGACATTGTTTCTGAGATGGAACCCTCGTCTTCGGACTCCGGGTGTCTGGTCTGCAGGTAATGTCCCTGGTCACTGCCTTTGATTATGATCGTTAGACACACCATGTCAGAGGCCTATTAGCTGTGCTATTAGGCAGTTTAAAAAACTCTGACACCAGGGTTCATCGGGTCGATCGACTAAAGAAGAAAAAGAAGCAGGGTAATAAGGGGTAATAAGATAAATGATGTACCTATGCTTGCTATATCTCGTACTCATCATCAGCTCACAAAAACGTCCCAATCGTGGGGCACGAACCTACCCAGAACAGTGCGATCTTAGTTCACCACATGAGCCCAGTACGGATTGGTTGACTTCACACTTTGAATTTCTTCGTAGGTGGTGTGCAGGTTTACTCACGATGTTTTCCTTCACCGTAAAAGTGTCGAATAAACGTATATTGAAATTCGGAAACCGAAAAACACATTGGTAAGTGACGTGGTGGGATTCGAACCACGACCCCCTGCACAGGAAGCAGCGACCCTATCCACTACATCATCGGACTTGCTTTATCGTATACCTAATGAAAACCTGCTTCTGCTGAAAACCAGCGCTACAGTCTTTGGCTGGATCATATACTGAGCTGGGAACCTTTTCTCGCCATCGTTTAAGTTTTTACGTTGTCTAATTGCAATAATTGGGTACCGAATACATGTTTATTTATTTTTTCTAGGTGCGCCGTCGTCAAACCCCTTAAACTTAGAATCTTTAAGAAGACGGAGTCGTCCACAAAAAAAGCGAAACCCCAACCAAGCAAAGCAGAGCTAGAGCCTGCGCTCCCGAAACCTCACAAACCGAGAGATCCAGAGCGGGAGAAGAGAAGAATAGCGAGAAAGAAGGAGAAGAGAGCGACGTTGATATTAGGTTTAATCATGGGCAGCTTCATAGCCTGCTGGCTGCCGTTCTTCTTCTTGTATATTCTAGAAGCAGCTTGTACGATAAAGTGCAACATCCCGAAGGTCGCGTTCGCGATAGCCTTCTGGTTGGGGTACATGAATTCAGTATTGAATCCCGTGATATACACAATATTCAATAAGGACTTCAGAAGGGCTTTCAGAAGGATTTTGTTTAAGTGATGTTTAGCCTACCTGTGCTGCTATAGGTGTGTTGCCAACCGAATAATGTTGGCCCAGCAGAGAGCAGTGCCAGGTCTTTACAATGTACGTTGAATCTCATAATATCAGTGCTTTTCAGGAATGTACTATGTACTTTGAATCTCATAATATCATCTGTATCATGTGTAATATCTCAGTGCAGTGTACGTAGAATCTCATTATTTCATCAGTGCTTCAGGATTGTATTATGTGCAATGTACGCTGAATCTCATAATATCAGTGCTTACCCGAAATGTTCGCGAAATCTCAATATTATCTGAGATTCACGATTGTATCATGTGCTGTGTACGTTGAATCTCATATCATGCAGTGCTTATTCGGACATTTGCTTAATATTTGAACTTTGCTTTAATCGTGATGCATTGATGAAATAATGAGATTCTACGTACACTGCACTGAGATATTACACATGATACAGATATTATGAGATTCAAAGTACATAGTACATTCCTGAAAAGCACTGATATTATGAGATTCAACGTACATTGTAAAGACCTGGCACTGCTCTCTGCTGGGCCAACATTATTCGGTTGGCAACACACCTATAGCAGCACAGGTAGGCTAAACATCACTTAAACAAAATCCTTCTGAAAGCCCTTCTGAAGTCCTTATTGAATATTGTGTATATCACGGGATTCAATACTGAATTCATGTACCCCAACCAGAAGGCTATCGCGAACGCGACCTTCGGGATGTTGCACTTTATCGTACAAGCTGCTTCTAGAATATACAAGAAGAAGAACGGCAGCCAGCAGGCTATGAAGCTGCCCATGATTAAACCTAATATCAACGTCGCTCTCTTCTCCTTCTTTCTCGCTATTCTTCTCTTCTCCCGCTCTGGATCTCTCGGTTTGTGAGGTTTCGGGAGCGCAGGCTCTAGCTCTGCTTTGCTTGGTTGGGGTTTCGCTTTTTTTTGTGGACGACTCCGTCTTCTTAAAGATTCTAAGTTTAAGGGGTTTGACGACGGCGCACCTAGAAAAAATAAATAAACATGTATTCGGTACCCATTATTGCAATTAGACAACGTAAAAACTTAAACGATGGCGAGAAAAGGTTCCCAGCTCAGTATATGATCCAGCCAAAGACTGTAGCGCTGGTTTTCAGCAGAAGCAGGTTTTCATTAGGTATACGATAAAGCAAGTCCGATGATGTAGTGGATAGGGTCGCTGCTTCCTGTGCAGGGGGGTCGTGGTTCGAATCCCACCACGTCACTTACCAATGTGTTTTTCGGTTTCCGAATTTCAATATACGTTTATTCGACACTTTTACGGTGAAGGAAAACATCGTGAGTAAACCTGCACACCACCTACGAAGAAATTCAAAGTGTGAAGTCAACCAATCCGTACTGGGCTCATGTGGTGAACTAAGATCGCACTGTTCTGGGTAGGTTCGTGCCCCACGATTGGGACGTTTTTGTGAGCTGATGATGAGTACGAGATATAGCAAGCATAGGTACATCATTTATCTTATTACCCCTTATTACCCTGCTTCTTTTTCTTCTTTAGTCGATCGACCCGATGAACCCTGGTGTCAGAGTTTTTTAAACTGCCTAATAGCACAGCTAATAGGCCTCTGACATGGTGTGTCTAACGATCATAATCAAAGGCAGTGACCGGGACATTACCTGCTGACGACACCGGAGTCCGAAGACGAGGGTTCCATCTCAGAAACCATGTCAGTGTCGATGGCAACACTGGCTGCTCTCCCTCGACCGTCCAGCTCACCGTTCACTGATAGTGTTGAGTTTCTAAGTGGACACGACGACAACGGGCTACTTCTTTGGACTTGTGCTGTTGTTGTGACCTGCGGGAAAAATTAGAAAAACATGTATTTAACTTTGGATGTTATGACGACCCGCATAGCCTTGTTGGCAGTGTATCTGCCTGCTACGCAGAGGGTCCCGGGTTCGATTCCCGGCCGGGTAGACATTTAAATGATGAATTTAAATGTCTGTTTCTGGGTCTGGGTGTTCTTTGTGGTTGTTTCTGTGTATGTCCATGGCACCCCGATACAGGGAATCCTAGTGGGGGCTATGAGTGTGATCCTGTTTGTTTGTTTGTTTGTTTGTTTGTTATGCTTTTTTATAGAAGATAGATAAATTTCGGGACTTATCTTGCAGACTTTTTTCTTAGATATTTTGCTCCTTCATTCTACTCACCTTAAGTGTATCTATCTTTCTCTCCTCCATAGGTGGCGCCATATCACCCGCCTCGCTCGTCGATATGTCCGAGGCGAGGTCGCAAGTCACTGTGGGTATCACTTGTTGCGCCTCAATGGTCGATATGGGATTGTCTCTGAAAAAAAAAAAGCAGTGTTGCCAAGTTAGGTTAGGTTAGTAATACCACTATTGTGAGATTTTTTGTCAGAAAAAAAACTGTTCGTTTTTTTAATGATCCTCAAAACTTGTATGACAAAAACGCTTTTTATAAGGTCACTGACGTTCTGCATACCCCGTAAGGAATACACGACGTGACTCTATCTATGTATCAATTATCTAGATACTTGTTGCGCCTTGCTCGATGTTCGATATGAGATTATCTCTGGAAGCGAAATGTTTTTTTTTTTAAAGAGTCTTGGCGTGGAAACAAGTCCTTCAGCCGAAATCACTTCACAGTTAGTTTTTCATGTTTTAGGTTCTTTCATCATTATTTCCAAGTTGGACAATGAAACATTTATCACTCGTGTAAAATTCTATGTTATCATCTATTTTGAGAGCTTTGTTCAGCGGAAATAAAAAGATATCATTTCACCCACAGCCAGGGTTTTTCTTTTATATTTAAGTTGTAAGTGACCGAATATAATCTTAAATTTTGCAAAAAATATTTAAATTCCGGTGATTAGGTAATTTAATCATTTGAATAGTTTTTAATTTCTTTTCCGGTGATACCATAATACCAAATTGTAAAAAAAAACGTTTTGTTTTTCTATTAGTTCTTTTGGCGTTTTTTTTTTTAATTCATCCTTTTTGTATTTTCATCGTTTTAGTATCTTTTTGCCGGAAAAAGTTGGCAACCTCAGCCTGATAAATCGCGTAGTTCCGACCAGATTTATCGAGGGTGGAGGTTATATATTTAATTTCGAAATAGTTTTAGGACGCACATAAGGGCGTGAAAAGATTTCTCCGAATCGGTCGGGATTGTAGGCGAGTTTTCTGGAGTCTTTATTGTTCTTTATTGTTTTTTGGCATGTTTAACTTCTAGGCTACTTCCATGCTGGACTAGGAGCGATAGAAAAACATAGAATGTGCCAGCTGCATCTCCTCCCGGGCATGCTGTAAAACCAGCTAAGGGATACGAGGGTTTCAGGTATTGCAATTTAGGCGATGGGCTGACAACCCGTCACTAAAGCAATACACTACATAATCATCTATAATAACCCCTCAAAACTTGTCAGACGTGGAGGAACGGCCTTATTTGGGTCGTTTTCGCTCTGCCTACCCCATTAGGGATAAAGGCGTAATTTTATGTATGTATGTTAACTTCCAGGCAATATACATTACTTAACGCAGCGGACGCCCTATATCTTGCTACTTGTAGACGCTCGAACGACCTTTGTTTGGGTCTTTGACGCTCCACCTTCCCATTAGTGATGAAGGCGTGTATTGTATGTATGCATATGTTCTAAGAATGTTAAATTCCTAGACAGGGCGATAAACAAATATAGAATGTTCCAGTTGCTTCTCTTCCTGGCTACTTACAGGCCAGGCAGATCTTCAAAGACTTCATTAAAAGACTTTTTGTTAGCAAATTCGGATCGTTTTCTAAAGGAGCTGTGCGCTGTTATGCTGGCTCAGTATTCTTAATTCATATGCAGTTCACCGATAACCTCGGACCCCGTACGAATCTGGCACATTATACGGGGTGTAACAGAAAGGGTACGAAAAAAAAATCGTGACCTTTCATACTAAATGCATCAGCTGATAGCGTATTTAGTATGGGAAGTCAATTTTTTTGTTTCGTATTTCGACCACAGAAGAGTAAATGGAGCTAGAGCGGCAGCGACTTTCTCTAATCAGTGATTTCGACCTATATTCCTTAGGGAAAGTTGTTCAGTTTCATGGGTAGATTCACACATTTCTCTATGCATATACCCTTTCTGTTACACGTTGTATACCTACATATATTTTATTGCCTCTAATCCATCATGATAATTAAACCAAAACATTAAAACTATTTTAATTAATTAGATTGAAAACATCTAAACTTTCAAGTTACGTCGCAAACTTGTCCCATATGAATGAGGTCCACAACTATCTAACGAATGTTCGGTTGGATTCGAATAAATTGGTACTAGTCCCTTTTTGATTACAGCCGATAATGAATAGAAATGGATGAGGGTCACACAGGGCACGCACAAGGAATGGGCAACGATTAGCTAACTGACAGGACCCCGCTTGGAGTAAATATTTAATGCTGAAAGTGTGGGCACGTCTTGGAAGGAACTATGAATAGAACTATGGTAGAATATCTTAAATAATGAGGTCAGACTCAGGTCCCGGGTTCGATTTCCCCAATGACTTTGTGTTGTTGTTTTTAGTTTGGTTAGGACATTTCAGGCTGATCACCTGATTGTCCGAAAAGTAAGATGATCCATGCTGTCGGATGGGCATGTAAATAGTCGGTCCTGCGCCTGATTTCTCTCTGGTCGTGTCAGTCAGTCTGTTCCATCAGAATAAGAGATTGAAGAAATAGAGAGTGCACTTGTGTGTTGCGCAAACACTTGGGCACTAAAAACTAGTCCCGCGCAGTTGGCTGATCTATGGGAGATTGGCCGCCGTCACCGAAAATCGGTTGGGAGGATTATTATTATTAAGAGGTAAATATCATACCAATATACCACTATCTAAAGCAGTGTTCGTTACTTGTGTAGTCTATGAAATGAACAGGTCTCATGTGGCACAGCATTTCAAACCTATACGAAGACAGTAATTTGATGCTTGTGTAGTTGCCGAAAGTGGTATAATGAATTGTTGCAAATTGATACCAGTTACAAATGTAGTTACATAGTGTAGTTACGTAGTCGTTTGATAACGATAACAAGTAAGTGAGAGACCGCGTCTATTACTACTATTGAGTATGTCTCACTTAAGTTTGAATAATTTAAATGTAGTTACGTTACTAATGTTACAATTTGTGTACGAAGAGAAGTGGAATAGTTTAGTAAAATTGCATGGGAAATATTTTGAAGTAAGCACTGGTTCTGTTGTGTCTGTTTAGACCGTTGTTTGTAGTTATATGTTTCACAAAGCTACGTAAAGTAGAGTAACTCACTCATACATAAAATTTCTACTGATTGTTGAAAAGTTTCAGTGATCGATTTTAACTGTTTAAGCGGTCGACGATTCCGTGAGTATGTGGGATTTCTAAATGCCTTTAGAATTCTGGTTGACTTCTTATGGTTACGTCTATCTAGCCTATGTCAAGAGGAAAGATATCGTATCACGGGATGTCATATCCCGGGAGTAGAGCTAACTACATGCGTCTGTGTTTCCAAATGCATACCTTCCTGATCTATGACATGACTAAACCCAGAGGTAAGACCGCTTCCCTGTTGACTATCTCCGTTACCTTTGGACTTACTTAAGAATAAGAATGAGAATGAGAGTGAGAATGAGAAACCGTTATTATAAAAAAGCGTTACCTGACAGAGTTTATGCTGTCATTCCCCGGCGGCATAGGGATAGAGGGCGTCGCTGGCATTGGTCTCGTGCCCTTAGGGTTGCTGAAACTGGTCTGCTGCTCGTTCTGCAATAAAAAGAATAAAATTATCCTGGTGATCCCCCATACATAGGGTGAGAAGCTTCTAGAGTCACGGCTTAGCTGCTTCTTGCTTGGTGAACTGATGACCTTGTAAAGATTGGATGCAGTTTGGCCCAAAATTGTGACCTGAGGAAAAACTTAGTTGGGCTGGGTTTCTCCCAGTCAGTGGTCGTGTCACGGCTGCTAATTTGTGGCAGTTTTCAACCAAAAAACATCACTTATTCTTATTATTCTGGTGAAAGGTTTATTAACCTGATACCTCCGATCGTAAAATTTCGTGTGTATGATCTGAGTATTATATTTATAAGGTCCATGGGTTCTTGAATGGAGTTCACGTTTAGGCAAAGTCAGTGTCGGACGCTCTCCTACCAAATGCAATCGATAACCTAAGATTTCTCCTAACCTAAGATTTGAGATTTTGGATCTAGATCTGTACGTTATTGCAGATGGACGTGTTTTCGGTCGTTTAAAATTTATTAAAAATAATTTTAATGTAACTTGGTCAATGTGAATCTGTGTCAGTGCATGTGCAATATGCTGACAGTGACTTAATTAGTGAGTAAAGAACGCTAACTGTGTCAATTGTGTAATACTTGAAGTGCAGATGGCCTTATATCTGTAACTTCAACATGAATCCATGTCAGTTCGGGAAATCTGCCCCCTCTCCTTCCTTAGTTGCTTCGCCTCTGGAAGTTATTACAACCCCGGGTATTCATACATGGTTCAGTGAAATAGAGCAATCTTTAAATGACGTATGTTCCATTACATCTGAAAGTACCTCGAAGCTTAACACTGAAAATAAGCTCAACATTTCTAAGATATGCAAAAATATTCTGGGCAGAGTTTCGCAGATGGCTGTGCAATATCAGTCTGTGAAACAGAAATTAATATCAGCTCATTACCAAATTGAGACTTTACTAAGGGAAAAAGACATTACTGAACAACTGGAAGAACTAAAACAACAGATAGTACAAACAACAAATAATGCAACAACTGCCCATACATCTTTCGCCGACGCCCTCAAAAAGGGTAAAGAATCCCTTATCTGCCCTCCTAGTACTTCCAGCATTATAATCTTTCCTGAAGATAAAACTCAGCCAAGTGAACAGACAAAGAAAGTTGTGAAGGATCTTATTAAGCCCGATAAACTAAAACTGCATATCCGTGGCGTTTGGAACACAAAAAATGGTGGAGTTATCATCAGCTCGGAACGGAAGGATGATCTCGAAAAGCTGAAGAAGAACGAAAGCATAGCACTTTCTGGCTTGAAAGTTGAAGAAAGAGCCAAAAGAAGACCTAAGATCATACTTTTAGGCGTCCCCTCTGACCTGCCCGACAAAGAAGTTCTTGATTGTTTGTATGAACAAAATATAGCTGATAGGCACCTGAACTTTGAGCGCGAAAAGTTTTTGGACTCCATAAGAATCAGCCATAAATCAGGAAAAAGGGACAACAATCACTGCAACTTTATTCTAGAAGTGACTGCTGAGCTAAGGAAACTTATAATACCGCAAAGTCGCATTTATGTACATTGGACTTCATGCCCAGTAATGGACTATACATTTGTAACTAGATGTTACAAGTGTCAGCAATATGGGCACTCAGCGAAATATTGCCGTGATACTGACCTCACATGTGGACACTGTGGATGTTCTGGGCATTCGATTAAGGATTGTCCAAAACGGGATGAACCAGCAAAATGTGCTACATGCAAGCGCTTTAATAAACCCAGTTCTCATAAAACAGGTGACGAGACATGCCCGGCGAGGAAAAGTGCTGAGGACCGACAATTACGTTCGACCGATTATGATTGCGCATAGAGCGCACTCAGCATTTATTTTCATTACTTAGGTGTTAATTATAGTAAAATTGTGTTTAGTATAATTTCATTATGTTGTACTTATTAGATTATCTGGGTCAATTATAGTTATTGCACGAATAGGGCCTGGTGACCTATAGTACAGGTATTTCTATATCTAGTTTAGGCACCAGTCTCACACTTCGGAAAAATTCTATAATTTGTAGACTCAATAGTAAATTTTATATATTTGTATTTTAGATACTAAGTTAGTATAAGATTTGTGAGAAAATAAACAATTTTATTATTTATTTATTTATTTATTTATTTATTTTCTAGCGGGCAAGATCCGAATGCCAGAGTAGAAGACAGGGCTCAATGGCGCGCCTTCGGACTATGTCTAGCGGTAGACCGACAAAGATTACAGGTTCAAGCTACTCACTGGCCGCGGTTTTTTCCTGATGCCTCTCCTAGCCCTCGCCTTGGCCGCGTAGTATATCCTGATGTAGACGAACACCATGATGCAGGACGGTATATAGAAACTCCCCAGCGCGGAGTATATCACGTAGCCGATGTCGTCTGACACCTGTGGACAAAGAGAATAGCCATATTAATCTTATTGCAATGTTCTAGTTGTCTGGTCTGAGCCTTTGACTCTCGATGGGGGGTCACGTGGGGACACACAAAAAGGTAGGTAGATGGAAAGTAGGTATCTGAACACTTACACCCGTTAAAGGTATCATGTGGAAAGAGAATGCTTGGCAGCTTACGTTCCACCTGGAGGTGTTGTTGATAAGTTGCTGTTTCAACTAGTCTCGGCTGGAAGGATCTAGTAGTTACCACGCAAGATCGAAATTAGTGGAAATCGCTTCTTGGAGCCTTATGTCCTTGATGAGAGATAACAGGACTTCATCACCTTCAGAAAGCTGACTGAAGAAACTGGATATAGACATTTGATCCAAGCAGGGATTGCCATACGCTATGATGATCACCTTCAAGTACCTAGGTAAGTTCTTATTCTAGGATTATTATGCTCGTTTGCCTCTGGACGGTATAAAAAAAAAATTGGTAGTTTGTATAAGCCGTGCGTTTAAAGAAACGATCTAAAAATGGCGTCGGCTCGCTTCGTGATTGGTCCGCCTTGCATGCGTTCTCGCTCTACCTAATAGAGACTGAGCGAGACCGCATGCGAGCATCGGCCATTTATAGATCGTTTCTTTATGTGCACGGGTTATAAAATGCTCTTCTTTATCTGCATTTTTTTTTAATTCAAAAGCACCTTGCCATCCTCAATAAATCTACTTCGTGTGACAAAATCAGAACCCTTTATACAAATTTCAGCTGGCACCTGTACCGTGGGATAAGATCGTATATTTTATTCACCTGTCTACCCACAAACCGCGAGTGATTGGAAATTTCCTCGTTCTCACTAGGATCCAAAGCGGTTGGGCGCAAGGGGGAAGATTACCGCGGTTTCACTCTAGCTAGAGTCTGTGCGAAAAGAGAACAGGCATGGAATTTGAGGGCGCGCATTTGTATTTAATTAACTGTTGCTTGGTCGTGTGAGGATTATGCCCAGGTCTTTAACAGTCTTTTGTCAACATTAAATTTTGGAGGTTTTAGGTCAAAGACCTAGGCATATACCCCACGCAACCAGCCGTGGGTTAATTAATACAAATGTGCGCCCTTCAATTCTATGCCTGTTCTCTTTTGGCACAGAATCTAGCAGTTTTTTTTTTGTGTAGCTTCATGAGTGTTTTATTTTTTTATCTTACACCAAAAGCAAAAATAACAACGATTACAAGTCGGCGATTTATTTACCAGGAAGTATGCGCACACATTCAAACCTGTACACGTCGATGCGCAAGCGCATGTAGTAAAAAATCAAGTTTTTAGTAAGGAGTGATTGACCTGTGAAAAAGTTACCAGAAGTGCTAGAAAAAGGGTTCATGAGCTTATACCTAGTTTTGAAGAATTTGCTATCATATATATCTACATATACCTATTAACCTGGACCACACGTGCTCTCTTTATTTTGAGACGACTCTCAAAGAATTTAATCCGGCGGCATTGTGAACAGTCCCTTTGAAATATTGTTGAAGATTGAGTGTGGGTCCTTAAGATCGGTCATTCTTACAACCGCTATATTGTAATGAAAGATAGAGAGATAAAGTTTGAGATTGGAAAAACATAGAATGTGCCAGCTGCATCTCCTCCTGGGCATGCTGTAAAAATCAGCGAAGGGATTTGAGGGTTTCAGTATTGTAATTTAGGCGATGGGCTGACAACCTGTCACTATAGCAATATACAGATCTATCTTGAATTACCCTCAAAACTTGTCCGACGTGGTGGAACGACCTTTGTTTAGCTCTGCCTACCCCATTAGATATATAGGCATGATTATATGTATGTATATATGTTGATTATTTTAATGTACATCAGTATTTGAACCTACGTCTTTGACATACCGTTCCATCGCTCCACCAAATCAACTGAAATTATACTCTACGAGTATCTACAAACCTTCTTTATTCATAAAGTCACTTCTTTATTCCTTACGTAGTTGGCAGAACGTAAAAGGCGTTTTCGCCACGTCTGACATACATTGAGGGCAATTTTAGATGGAAATGTGTATCGCTGCAGTGAAAGATAGTCAGCCCATCTCCAGAATTACAATACACTAAAACCATTTTGGTATTACAGCACGCCCAGGAGGATTAGCAGCTGGCACATTCTATGTTTTCCTATTGAATGCATGAATCATGCATGATGTTCTCTAGTTCTAATTGTGCTAAAATACATACATACATAAAATCACGCCTTTATCCCTTATGGGGTAGGCAGAGCGAAAACGACCGAAATATCAGTCATTCCGCCACGTCTGACAAGTTTTGAGGGTTATTTCAGATGGTCATTGTGTATTGCTGTAGTGACAGGTTGTCAGCCCATCGCCTAAATTACAAAACTGAAACCCTCAAATCCCTTAGCTGACTTTTACAGCATGCCCGGGAGGATATGCAGCTGGCACATTCTATGTTTTTCTGTCACTCCCAGTCCAGCATGGAAGAAAAAAAATTGTGTGTAAAAAAACAATACTGCCCAAATAAAAAGTCGTCTACAAAAATGTCGCAAGAAAAAAAGGCAATAAGAATTCCACAGAGACGCTGCCAACTAAGTACCAACAGTGAGCCAAATAAGAAACTGTACATGAAGTTTTGTATTAAACGGACATAGCTAGTTTGTCGGAATTTCCATATTACTACTACTGTCCGCGATATGTGCCAAGAAAATTTAGGAGAATACGTCCTAGATAAATGAGATATTTTGTATGCCTAACATGTTTGACTGAATACTTGTATTTTATTGTGGAGGTCATGCTTAGGCCCTATCGTCATGTCTTTATTATAAATTATTGATTTCATTACTAGTAATCGAATGTTCATTAATCATTCCATGTCACCGGCTTCGGTTCATACATGAGTGGCGAAGAACATGAAAGGCATCGGACTGCATTTAGTCGTAGAACAAAAGTTGTTCAGAAACATTGTTGCAAGAAAGTGAAATTAAATCAGGTTAATAATAATAAATTGAATTTTATGATAAATTGAGTGTTACATTACAAATTCAATTATTATTTACCAAAGACAAATAATAATTAATTTTATATTCATAGGTGATTAAATTAATAGCTTTTCAATTAAAACTATTAAACCTTGGTCTATATTTATTTCTTATTATCACACTAAAAAAAACTCACACAGTTCTTTCCTTCTAAATAAAATATTATATTATTGTAAAATCTATTCAATTTCGTTTCAAAAAACAATCCAACGATTCCGAACATAGATATTTTTAATTTAATTTTGCGAAGGTAAAGAGAACCAATCAATTTTCAATTACGAAAATAATTTCCAATTTACTTGCTACTTTTCCAAGCACGAAAATAATTTTTCTTTATCCACGATCAATTTAAGGAAATCAGGAGACGTATTCTGGTTATTTCATCATCATCATCATCATCAGCCACAACAGTCCACTGCTGGACATGGGCCTCGCCAAAATTGGGAGTATAAACCGGTTTCAGCGCAAGTAAAGGCTCTACCTGGCTCTACCGAAACCTCAAAAAACCGGTTTACTTAAGAGAGCGACATTTTAAGGTTTCACATCAATAAACCGGTTTATAGAGGTTTTTACAGGTTTTTGCGGTCACTCTTTGATTCTCGCCGGCAACTTTAACGCTGCCCTTGAAGTAACATTTGCAGTTTTTGCTTAAACCGGTTTTTTTTAGGTTTTTGAAACGCTCGATCCCCAATACCCTCTGACCGTTTTTTATTCGAAATACCGGTAAAAACCTTTATTAACCGGTTTATTTGAAACCGGTTTCAAGCCCTGGATTCAACGTATAGTTTTTAACTTTTTAATTTTTTAGCTTCGTTTGAGGATTCCAGCTGAGGCCAATACTCATATCTTGGTCAACTCTGGCCTGTACTAGAATAAAGAGAAAACTTCTAAACGTTTAAATTCGTACTCATTTCATTGACACCGCAATATAGCTGGCACCACAAAGTCGGAAGTCCCGAAGACATAATTACATGCATTCAAAACACAGCCATAGTTACATTACAGCACTGAAGAGCGTTCATCCGTAGAGCTAGCGCTACTTTTCCAAAAATTCAATAACCCGCAAAATACGTTATTTTTTAATTTGTTGCTAACATTCTCTAGAAATAGACTCATTGACTGTTTAGAAATAATACCCTCATCCCTACAGTTACTGTCGAAATTTCCGCCACACAGAAAACGTCCGTTTTTGACGGTAATTTATAGTGTCTACCTATCTGTAGGAAGCTCTCTCTATATATTATGTTCTTCAATTTATTTTTCTAACGAAAGGATCTACAAATTTTTTAAAAATATACATTTTGTAGGATTTGATTTGCGTTAGTGTTTTTTCGAATAGTGGCGTTAGCTTTGCGGATGAAGGTTTTAATGCACTTAAATTCTGAAGGCGGGAGCCTCGCAAACTTTGAAGCGACGCAAATTTCCTTCAAAACTATATTTTGCATGTGAAATGTGGAATTTGTGCGGTTTCTGTGCGGAATTAAACTAGTACTACAGAACATACATACATAATCACGCCTTTATTCCAAATGGGATAGGCAAAGCGTAAACAACCATAGAAGAGGTCATTCTGCCACATCTGAGAAGTTCTGAGGCCAATATTAGACTAAGCTGCTGCCTCCGTGATCCAATGGTCAGATCCTAGGCCCCCGATCCGGAGGTCTTGGGTTCAAATCACAGGGGACACAAAGTTGATATTTATAAATTTATCACTATGTGAGATTTTCCCCAGTTTGGTTAGGACATTGCAGACTGAATCACCTGATTCCCCGAAAATAAAAAGTATTCCGTGCTTCGGAGGGCAGGTTAAGCTGTCGGTCCCGGTCGCTGTGTTTGATAGTGGTCGTTACACAAACCATGTCAGAGGCCTTAGCTGTGCTATTAGCCGGTTAATAACTCTGTCACCAAGGTTCATCCATCGACTCAAAACCCACACGACAGAAGAAGAAGATGTGACGTAATACACATACATACATACATATAATGACGCCTTTATCTCTAATGGGGTAGGCAGAGCGTAAGCGACCTAAGCAAAGGTCGTTCCGCTACGTCTGACAAGTTTTGAGGGTTATTCCAGATGGATCTGTATATTGCTATAGTGACAGGTTGTCAGCCCATCGCCTAAATTACAATACTGAAACCCTCAAATCCCTTAGCTGGTTTTTACAGCATGCCCGGGAGGAAATGCAGCTGGCACATTCTATGTTTTTCTATCACTCCCAGTCCAGCATGGAAGTCACGTGACGTAATCCTTTTTTTAACCATACCTTACATACAACCTACCACTTTGTATAGGTACCTACTTGAAACATAGAGTATGTTAGTACATTAGGCTGCACGAACGCCTATACACGTAAAAAAATTGTCCTCATGTCCCACAATGTAATGGCAGCCCTTATGAAAAGAGATAGGGTTGGCAGGGCATCGATCGATAATCTATATCGACATTTAAGTATAAGAAAAAAATACTGGACTGAGTGCGTTATTAACGTAGAATGTACCAGCTGATATTTCTTCCTGGGCAAACTGCAAAAGCCGAAGAATTGGGTATTAGGGTGTAATGCAATTTATAGATTTAAGTATGTAGTGAGAGACTCACAATGAGATACACAGTCCTGTCAAATATTAAGGGTAGTGCCAATAGGGAATAAGTATGACTTTTTTTTAATTATCAGTAAGAATTGTTGTCACCATACAAAAATAAATGTGAAAGAGTTTTTACCATAAATACTCATTAGTTTACGAATTATAATGCTTTAAAGTCGTCGGTTAAAAAGAGAGGTCCGAACTGTTATGTGACGTCACATAACAGGACCGCCATACTACTACCATATAAGATGTCGTTTCGAAGAGAGAGATAGATAGAGATAGAGAGACTATTAGTTTTATGATTATATATCTCGGTGATTTTTTAATCAATTTAATTTCTGTTTTTACTGTTGTTGCAAATTTACGTTTTTTTTGTAAATAAGTTCAGATGCGGATAATATTTGATATGCATGTTCTCTATTCTTAATTGCTCTCTTCCTGTTCCAGTCCGGCAATGGCACAAAATTTTATCGACAACGATTTTTCCCATCCCTAAAAACCGTTGCACGTCTAAGGCAATTTATTTAACAAATGCGTCTGTATGTTCATCCGCGCATATTCTTATAAAATGCGGGATATGCCCTTTTTATTTTTGATGTGTATCATAGATTAGGCTAAAAGCAGGGACTTGTAGGGGGGTGTTAATTTTGTACGCATGATATAGGGATACGCATTGTAGTAATATTTTAGGGCTGATTCTGCCGTCTAGTTGTTAGAGACTTGGGCTCTTCACTTGAGGTCATTGGGTTTGATTTCTAGGGAGAACTTTCTAGAGAATAAAAGTAAGGCGATTTAAAACTTTAGTAATGATAAATGTAAAAAGGAAATTATTTGTTTAGGGTGCCGTACCCAAAGGGTCAAAACGGGACCCTATTACTGAGACTTCGCTGTCGGTCCGTCCGTCTGTCTGTCAGGCTGTATATATCTCATGAACCGTGATAGCTAGAGAGTTGATATTTTCACAGATGGTGTATTTCTGTTGCCGCTATAACAACAAATACTAAAAACAAAATAAATTAAATATTTAAGGGGGGCTCTCATACAAAAAACGTGTTTTTTTTTGCTCGTTTTCGTAGATAATGTTTCGGAGGCTGTTTCTCATGAACCGTGATAGTTAGATAGTTGAAATTTTCACACATGATGTATTTCTATTGCCGCTATAACAAAAAATACTAAAAACTGGCCAAGGGCGAGTCGGATAATAGATATGATTTTATTTGCCATTTTTATAAATGATTTGATTTTACAGAACCCTTTGTGCGCGAGTCCGACTCGCACATGGCCAGTTTTTTAGTTTTATTAAAATATTCTTAAAACTACAAAGTATCATCAATCAAACGTTCAGTTTTCACTCAAACGGATTTCAAAGCGAATTTTAATTATCTTGAAACTAAATATTTTTTATTTATTCTGCAAATTTAATGTCTTCACCCTTTGTGGGTGTTGAATGTCTAGTCTACGAACGACCTATAATTAACCCAGAGTTTATAATAAGTCTATTAGGCTCGTATTTATGAAACGATCTCAAGATTGAGAGCAATATTAAGTGCGGATTTGACAGGTCATTTTGTACTGGAATGACATTTCTGATACGAATTCAAACTCGCTGTCACTCTTGAGAGCTAATTATAAATACGGGCCTTAGATCTATGGCATAATTTTGCATTCTGTACTTATCAAAGAATGTGACCGGGTTGATCGAAAGGCTCAGTCTGCATTGCCCTAACCAAATTGAGAAGAATCATACACCGAAATTTTTCATTCAGCAAAGAAATTTTAAGCGCTTGTCCATGACATTAAACTGAATTACTTTCTCAACTTTATGTAGCCACCGTATTTGAACCCATGACCTCCTGTTCGAGAGTCCAAGATCACTAGATAACAGGCAGATACTTTCTTTGTCTTGGTTTTTTTACGCTCAAAACAGAAATCTAGAATCTGAGTAAGAAGAAAAGGCGTCCTTGTCGAGATTATCATGAATAAAATAAATTCAGGAGTGTTATCAAAAGGCGACGACATCTTTACAAGCTATTCATTGCTACTTAAGCAGAATATGTTTGCATGAACCGACATCAAGATTGAGAGATATTATGTATGAATTTTACATGTCTTTTTGTAAAATCAAATTTCTGATACGCGCTTAAACTCGCATTACGGGCCACATTATACCTAATATTACTCTCAATCTTGAGACGGATACACAATAGTCCCGTATAACAGAAAAGGCAGAGTGACAACGATTTAAAAAAAACAGTTTTTGACACGACTTTAAAATTAATGAATATTTAAGATATTTTCAGCAACATCTCTTCCCGTAAGCTAAAGAACGACCTACTAATACTATTGAAATATCCCATAATTGAACTGAGCCGCAGCAGTAGTAGTAGGAAACACGGCGAAAATATTTATTTGTGCTATTTCCCCACAATATTATGCCATACCGAAGCTCGGAATATGCTTAAGCTTAATGTAAAGGTCAGCATTCAGTTGTTGTTCTATCTCTCCCAGTCCAGCATGGAAGGATGGATATTATTGATAGTAGCGATGTATAATAATGTCGTCAAACGTTTTCGTCGACTTGGCAAAATGTCAATAGGATGTTTTGTATAAGCAAATCGTATAGTGGCACTGTATCGGCCTATCTGAGCCCTAATCGGGGATATGAAGGTCGAGGGTTCTAGGTTTTTGGACCAAATTATTGTCTGTTTTGGGACAGAGGGACAAAGTTGTTATAATTATGGTATTTTCAATGTGACAATAAATGATTCCAAAAGCTCCGACAGATGGCTTTACTTGTATATGATCTGTCAAAATTTGAGACGGGCTTCATACTAAAATCTCTATGCTTATGCGAAAAATATTTTATTTTTGACACTGACAGATCATGATCTGCTAAGCCCTCTTTAGGTTTGCTCTTGACTCCAGTCTAGGTCAAAGGTGACAGAGACGGTGTCAACGTGGAGCGAGCTCACCCAGAAGATGCCTGTTTACCCTTGATAGCTAAAACGTACAATATTATATTGTTCTAAGTAACATTTTAGTTTAGTTTTAGCATTTTTTAAAGGGTTTGCTCTTAATTCAGTGACGACAAAGACAGACTCGACGATGGAGCGAGCTTACCCAGAAGATGCCTTCACTCTAACTTTGAAGCATTGAGAGTTGTATTTCTGAAACAGACGCAGGTAGAGAATTCCTCTCTTTTTGATGAATGGCATCTAGAATTGAGCCTTTTATTAAAATGAGAGGGTAGTAATGGTAAATAGTGTGTATCCTGTAAGTGGCTATTGCAAAAGCCTACACAATTCTGTCAACACTAACTCAATACAGTTTCTCAGACCCTGTTTCGCTCGTATGCCCTTCAAAGGGTCGTCCGTATATCGCAGAGTGGCTCAAAGTATCTTGATTGTACTGAAGTGTCCGTAAACAAAGATTACACATCTGTAAGAGTCCGATAAGGTTTAAAACTTTGTTATCAGAGTTCACTGGATCGTTCTTCGACTCTTCAGCTCAATATATATTATGAAGTAAAATAGAAGTTTCTTGCAGTCAAGTGGTTATAGTATAAGTTAAGGTGCTATTCCAAGTTGGACTGCACGCAGTAACAGCAGACTGCTTAGCAGCAGCAGGTATACATGAAAACTGTAAGATTATCGCTGTGACAGATGCAATTTTCTTTTGTTTTTCTTAGGAATAGCATCTGTCACAGCAAATATATATCTGCTGCTGTTGCGTGCAGCCTAACTTGGATTATTACCTTTACAGCGACATAATACCTATTGATGGCTTAGCTGTAGTCAAGAGACAATAAAACTGTACTTTCAGTGGAATATGGGCTTTTCAATATGACATTTGTATAAGAAAAAGAAGAGATTTTCTTTTTTTCTGATAGAGGGCTTAGGAGGTCATGATCTGTCAGTGTTAAAAATAAAATATTTTTCGCATAAGCATAAAGATTTTAGTATGAAGCCTGTCTCAAATTTTGACAGATCATATACAACTAAAGCCATCTGTCGGAGCTTTTGGAATCATTTATTGTCACATTGTAAAGACCATATTTTCAGGAGGAAGTAAGTTGAAAGAAGGTTGATTTTAACTAATCGATGGATAGTGGTGTCTGTCGTTTCCGAAAAAAAAAATTTACAAAGACATTTTGTTGCTCTCAAGTGCTTAGCATTTAAGGCAGTCCTCTCCTGTATACTCTGTTACTGTCGCACTATACCCCGGACAGTCCCGACTGAGTGGGACAAATAGCTAAGCATTCGTATTCATTCGCAGCGTTTTACAGACCCTCTCGGTTACTGGGTTTTGAATGACACTAGTTTTTTGTTAGGATTTGATTGACTGGAAGAGTTTCTTACGCTCGTATTTATAAAGCGATCTCAAGATTGAGAGCAATATTGAGTGCAGATTTGACAGGTAATTTTGTACTGGAATGACATTTCTGATACGAACTCAAACTCGCTGTCACTCTTGAGAGCTGATTATAAATACGGGCCTTAAATACATGTATCAAATTATATTTAAATGTCAAAATTACAGTGTGCTTCCATCCTGGACTGGGAGCGATGGAAAAACATAGAATGTGCCAGCTGCATCTCCTCCCGGGCATGCTGTAAAAACCAGCTAAGGGATACGAGGGTTTCAATTATTGCAATTTAGGCGATGGGCTGACAACCCGTCACTAAATCAATACACTACCTACATAATCATCTGTAATTAATAGCCCTCAAAACTTGTCAGACGTGGCGGGACGACCTTATTTAGGTCGTTTTCGCTCTGCCTACCCCATTTGGGATAAAGGCGTGATTTTATGTATGTATGTATGTATGTAAAATTACAGTGAAACCATGCTTTCCATGAATGTGGCGAATAAATTAAGTAACGCCGCCATCTTGAGATTTGACTTGACAGTTCTCCTTATAATAAATAATAATATTTCTCCCAACCGATTTTCGGTGATGGTGGCCAATATCCCACTCTCCCAGAGATCGACCATCTGCGCGGGACTAGTTAGACCCGAGTGCATGCGCAAAACACAAGTGCACTCTCTATTCCTTTAATCTCTTATTCTGATGGGACAGATTGACTGACACGACCAGAGAGAAATCAGGCGAAGGACCGACTATTAACACGCCCATATTGCCCATCTAACAGCATGAAATATCTTACTTTTCGGACTATCAGATGATCATCCTGCAATGTCCTAACCAAATTAGAAATAACAACACAAAGTCGTTTTCCCCCACCAGGAATCGAAACCGCTCTGGAGCCCATGGCTCAGACCACTAGATCACGGAGGCACTATAAAACACTAGCTGCGTTAGTGACCGTAACTTCCAATTATTTCAGTTCTATTTTTTCTATATCCATGTCCTATCATTTTGAAGACATTTCCGAACAGGCAAAGTGAGAAAAAAATATAGGCATAACAATATCTACACCATAACTATTAGTTTAACTTACCGCACATTTTCCCCTTGCGCAAACGAGGTAACCCTTCTAGACGATGCGTCTAAGGGTCTTAAGGGTCCAAAGTGTAGTTTGATTGTGACAGATCTTAGGGTAAAGGAATGGTGGTGATATTTTGTACAAATATTTTACTGTACACCCACAAGTAGACCCATTGAGGTAGAGATGCTTAAATATGACGAAGGCAACGGACGAAGGTTTCTTTTGGCTATCTTTTGTAAGGTTTCGATTTATGTAGTGAAGGTAACGATGTCAAGTTTTTTTTAATAAAAATACGCAGTTCCCAAAAAAACTTACAATGAACTGAATGGAGAGGCTGCAGCAGGTATACAGTCGTACAAGGATCTTTTGGCGCGTGGGTAATCTGTGCTGTCAATGTCTGACAGCACAGATTACCTAGGCTCGTATTTATAAAGCGATCTCAAGATTGAGAGCAATATTGAGTGCGGATTTGACGGGTAATTTTGTACTGAAATGTCAAATCTGACACGAACTCCAACTCGCTGTCACTCTTGAGAGCTGATTATAAATACGGGCCCTAGTATACATAACCTAACGGACATGTATACTAGGTAATCTGTGCTGTCATAACCTAACGGACATGTATACTAGGTAATCTGTGCTGTCAATGTCACCCACGCGCCAAAAGATCCTTGTACGACTGTACACGAAAAACCTTAAAATAATCTCTGTGACAGATGCATTTTTTTTTAGGTATAGCATCTGTCACAGAGATTATCTTGCAGGTTTTCGCGTATTCGTGCTGTTGCAGTCTGCTGCTGCTGCTGCGTGCAGTCCAACTTAGAATAGTATCTTAATCACTTCAAATCGTATACGTAGATATATGCAACAATCTAATAAAAAAAGTTATTTTTAAAAAGTCGGTTGTTGAGTTGATTCAGTTATTTCAACTGCCTAATAGGCCGTTGGCATCTTCTTTTATATTATTTTAAATTAATCCACATAGAAAATATTAATACATACATACGTACATAAAATCACACCTTTATCCCTAATGGGGTAGGCAGAAAATATCAATAAAAAGAAATTTGAATACTAAAGAAAGGAATTTGAATACAAACAAAACAATAAATTCGACATTGTATATTCCATCCACAACACGTTACATAATCATGAGAGACATAACATAACTCAGCAGAACCTCATTCAAAACAGAAAATAATAAAACAAAATGTCTGGAAGAATATAATGAGCACGTTTTTTATGTATCATTACGTATAGTGATGTCCATTATATCGATAGGCTTATTGATAGCATTTATTTTTCCTTCATGCAGTTAAAAGGTAGAACAATTCGACGAATCCGGATGAAAATTTGTAAATAATCCAAAGACCAATCCCAATTAAATTTAATAACAGTATCGGTAAACGTGATTTTTATAATCCTTGCCACTAGGTGATCGTATGTCATTGGTAGCAATTCGTGGTTGCAAAATACGCGACTTAACTAATATAAGTCCATACCTGTCTCTTTCTATCATGAGAGAACAGAACGGGATGGCAATAATTTTAGTTGATATTTTGTTAAGGGCCCCTTCTCCGAAATTTATGTTTCTAAATCGAGTTGTTTTCATAGAAATCATCATATTTAAAATCCAAAAAAAATATATAGTACAGATAAACATTTGATCTAGTAACTTTTATGGATAAAAACACAATATTTAACATTTGACTCGATAAAAAAAAAATCAGAAGTAACATCGATTTTGAGAGTATTTTAAGTTTTATGAGACTTGGGTGAATGCTATTTTTATGAAAATTTAGCAGTTCATTTACTAATCAGGTTTGGCAGGAATATTAATGGATAGATTTATAATTTGGCGCTTATTTTTTTCTATATAAAATAAAAACGTAAAAGTGAGCGAAAGTGTGGTTATTTTCTGTACTCCTTATACATAAAGAAAAAGACAGAGACAGGGAGCACTGGAAGAAGGGGGCCTTAAGTCGGGATGGCTACGAATCGGGCCCATTGTTCTACTAAAAACACTAGGATCAGAAGGGTTGAGAGCAGAATCCCAAAAATGATGTACATTAATATTAAATACAGAATTTGTAGTATCCTAGGAATGTTATTGAAAAGTTGAACTACCGACCGCCAAAATATCGATATATTTCCAACACTATCTGCATATTGTGTGAACGTGTGTGTTTGTGTGTGAATGTGAATCTGTGCTAATGAGTTGACAATACAAGTAATCGCGCGAAAAGTAAGGCAAAGACTACGGAGTAAGCGATAGCGGTTCTGTTCCATGAGAGCGAGCGGAATTGTTAAAATTTTGTATGACTGTTCTGTTAGTACGCTTTTGTATGAAAGTATTTTATTTAAAAACATCTCACCTGATGGAAAGTGATGATGCAGACAATGATGGAGCATGTTTGCCTTGATAATGCCTATTCACTCTTGCCTTAAAAAGGCCTAGAATTTGGAATATCAAATACCAAAATCGTCCTTTCGTTTAGGCGTGATTGAGTAACTTACTTATAAACTATTCTCATAATTGTACGCGTAATGTGGTTGTTTTATTCTATAAATATACATTATGTTTTGTACATGTTCTGTTTTGGTTTCTATGTTATGCTTATTGTTTTGTAAATGTTTGTGAATGTCAGTAATTTTGTTTGTAAATTATGGAAAATAAATGTCTTGTATTTTGTAGAATAATAACATTGTAGGTAAAAATGTTTCTGCTCTATGTATTTTTTTTTCATTGGCAGTAGCTATCTCGACTTGTAAAACATTTAAGACGATTATGCCGCATCTTTTTCAATGTTTATTATTTTGTTTAACAAAGAAATCTAAAAGTCCCCAACACCAAAGATTTAAATACCTAAGCTTATTTTACTTTGTGCAAAGTAAACCCTTTTTCATTAACTAGAAAGCGACGGTGAAAGAAAATGGTTAAGATTCTTGTTTTGTTTCAAGATAAAACCTTCTTTGAAAAGCTGGATGGGAATTTTAATTTTCTTTTATTTTTTTGACAACTGAAGACTAGGCTGCATGGGCTCACGCTCTTTGCCTTCCCTTACATGGGAGAATCATAAAAAAAAATGAGATCCACCAAGAAGTTTGTGATATTCTCATGAAACTATTTTTACGGGAAACTGATGGGAAAAACTTATATATTATGTGCAGTATTTTGCACGAGATTTTTCATTTACCAAAGAAGTTTAAAAATTGTTCTCTTTCATGGCCTAAGGTGAATGAACAATATCGTTCTATTTATGTGCCCCACAAACTTGGTACAGCCAAACGGTATCACAAGACAATTATTTTTGAAATCAAAGATGCCTTCCCTAAAACAATGAACCATGTCAGAAAGGGCGAGAAAGCGGAAATTTTCCCGCGCAAAACGGCAGCCATAACCGTTTCTATAAACTGTTATGAATGTTATAAGGATAAAAGGCTGAAATGTGAGACAAAGTCTTTTAATAACAATATTGGATTCCAGAATAGAAATGTGCCAAGCCTCACATACTGTGAGAATCACCGTAAAGGTACGTTTTCACCACGTGTGGCAAGTTTTGCTATTGCCATTATCACCTAACTATTTAGTGGATGGTAGATTGTCAGTCCATCAAATTGCAATACACTGAAACCCTATTGTCTTCTTCTACTTATCTCTGCTCCCAGTTCAGCATGAAATAATAGTACTATACCACTATACTAATAGACTTGTACTAAAACCGTTTGAAACTGCAATCATCAGACCGAGGCCGACTTCCTCGTAAATTCATAAATTAAACTACGTCTCTAAAATTTATGATATATTGCTCCATTACTTTCGCGTTCACATTAAAATGACTTCAAAATGGAGGTTCATTTTCATTACTTTTTTTTAACTGCCTCCGTGGTCTAGTGGTCTGCCACTATGAGATCCTTGACGCACTGTTTAGCCCGTAAGGAATGCAGGCGCAATAATTTGTATGGGAATAGGAACACATTCTGAGAATGCTGATGAGAAAACTTGATAAAAGTTAAAATTACAAGTTTTAACTATCTTAGTTTTTACTCGACGTAGCAAAAAACGCAATTTACTGACACTTAGAGTTAGAAACTACTAAACTTAATGGGCGTTTAAATCTAAAAGACCATCTCCCATTAGGAAGACAGTAAAATTGCCTAATTGCAGTATGCCAGTCTGGCAACTGGCAGAATGGCAGTATGCTAGTCTAGCAACTGGACTCGGTCTAATTCTGCGGTAATTTTTAGCGGTTTCCAGTTTAAACCGGATTATTCCGGAATGCCGGAACTAATTTTCAAAGGACTGCAGTTTGTTCCAAAAAGTGTAGATCGTGAAAGTTTTATGAAGTAGTCGCTTTAATGTATACAGGGTGTAAGGGACAGCTTCTCGCAAACTAGTACGACGAAACTGAACAACTTTCATCCGGTTATTCTTTCGGGTAATGGAAATAAGTATGGTTTTCTCTTACAAATTGTTTGTTCGAGGTGGTAATTTTTTTGGAAAAGCAAATTTTCACAGTTTTAAGGTTCATTTAGGTAAGTGAATTATAGTATAGTACCTATAATGAATTGGAAAATTGGAACTCTTGTCTCCCTCTACAGATTTCTACAGTATGCCCAGGATGATTCCGTTTTTCTATCGCTTCCCCATCAGGCATAGAAGTATCAGATTAATAATTATCACAAAAGGTATAAAGGTCTATTCACAAAAAAATTTGAAACAAAAAGAACCAGCTTACAAAGTTTTCGCTACAAAAGAGACTGCACGCGGGAATTAGTACAGACATATTATTTTATCCTTTTCGCAGACGGAACACTAGGTCCTAGCTAATTAATACGACTTAAATATGTATTAGGTAGAGTTTACAGTAGCCAGCGTAGCGGAATTGAGTCAGGCGGATTTCGTTTGCTTTTTGGACAATAAAAAACATTTAATCTGATAATTTCATCTTCCATGCTGGACTGAGAGCGATGAAAGACATAAAATGTGCCAGCTGTTCTCTTTCCGGGCATACTGTAAAAACCAGCTTAGGGATTCGAGGGTTACAGTGTATTTTAACATGGGCGATGGGCTGACAACCTGTCATTATAGCGATACTTACACATTTCAATATAACGTTTTTAGAGCATGCTCAGGAAGAGAAGCAGCTGGCACATTCTATGTTTTTCTCTCGATCCCAGTCCAACAAGAAAGAGTCTTTTTTATTTATCACTTTATCCTCAACTTAAATTAAAAAGAATTTCCCAAAAATATTTCCCAATTATATTTCTCCCCGGCGCGTTTAAGCGAATTAGCTGTTTTATGCGGACGACCTGCTTTGCGCTAGTTGCAGTATTAAACTGAATAATTACGAATGCACGTCACACAGGTTAGCCGCTGCTGCTTTTGCTGAATCTTTCGTGAAATGAGACTAATTTGAATTTGGAATGTTATAAAGAGAAGCGTTATCAAAATTATTATATGCCGGCATTATGCTAGTGTATTTTGAAGCTTAGTTGTTGCTCTTTTTGCATGAAAGATTCATCATCGACTCGGTGATCTTTTGTATGAAAATACTTATAATTCTTTGACATAAAATAATGCCCTTCCGTTGACTTGCCATTTTGTCCTGCACTTCATCATCAGTCAATTGCTAGGTATGAGGTTTTGATTTTAGACTTAGTAGCAAAAAATATATATATTTTTGACGTATTTTCTCCACAGCTAGCGTATTGGATACATAAATTTTATGACTAGCCCATAAAATATTTGCACGTTTTAAAATTTTACATTACCATATTCTATTTGATACGGTTGCTAGTGCTAGTTGTGTGCAAATCATTTTAGTATTTGTTTATTGGTATTTTGTTCTAACTAAACTGATACAAACGTACCGGTAATTTCGGGTGGCCGTTTGTAATGTTGCAATAATGTCGTAAATTCATGCGTTTTCCATTTGCATTTAAAGCCTGTATTTGACGCAAATTTGAATATAATTACCAATGTATGAGTGAAACACACCACAGATTTCCTAATAAATGGGTAACGTGAAATGATTTCGTAATTGCTATATCGGAAATTTTAGTAATTTCAGCAATCGTTTCGTAATTCGAGGAAAACGAAACTGAAAATAATGAGTTGAACCCTACGGCATCGTTTGTCATATTATTTTCCTTTAATGGAAATTGAATGAATATAAAAATCACTATCACTGATTATAAAAATTTGAGGAATTTCATAACAATACATTTGACAGTTGATCTGTATATCTACAATGGCATCTCGTTAAAATAAACAAATAAACACTCCGAGAAGGTCTTCATCTTTATAGCATCATCTTTAGTGTCAGGTCATTGAGCGTAGGAGGTCATGAACAAAAATATCAATCTGGAATTTTCAATTTGGTGATGAATATAATTTTATTATAATTTAATTAGTGAAAGTAAAATTTGTGAACAGATATTTGAATTTCGCTGAGCACAGGTTGGTGTCGGAATATAATTTTTGTTTACCATCTTACAGACAAAATAGAAAATGTGAAAAATGTGTTTACACTTTTTTATGAATGTTTTATTATTTCATATTTTAACAGTTTTTGTTATTAAACTGTTTATTTGGACAAATAAAATAAATCTGTAATATTGTTACAGATCATCCATCATCAACCAATTTAGTTATATCAATATGTACTACTTAGCAATACTTTATTTCTTATTTAGTCGTGCAAATGCTGATCACATTGTGCAGAAAATATCTTGTGGAGGCATTATTTTCAACCATGTTTACTATGATAAAGATCTTATTACTTGTAATCTTGGAAGACCTTACAATTTGATGTACCACAAATTTTCCCATACTGTTTACTTCAGTCACACGATACAGAAAGACACTGAAGTGGATTTTGAAATAATGTCTTGCCATTTGGACAAAAAGGAATGTAATGATATTAAAGGTGTACCAGGTGGATACGCTTTAGCTTATGATAAAGGAAATGATGATATATTTATGGGTGGACATGACGGAATATATAAATACAACTTCTTGACAAAGAAAGCTGATTACTTTTCTGAACGTGGAAAATCCATTTGGGCGTTATTTGTCAGAAGAAATTTCTATTACATTGAGTATCCAACGCAAAAACTTTACGTGTTTAAAGATGATAAATTTGTTCCAGTAGCTGAAGCAATGTATATTGAAATTGATCAGTTCTTTGCTTCCAAATTTGGTGATATATATTTCGCTAATAAAACAGCTTTGTACAAAGTTACAAAACCAACAAGAGAAGTACTTGTTCTTAATGATGATCTGGTGATAAGACAGATTGCTGAAGACAATTACGGCGATGTATACTTTTGTGCAAACGATGGCATCTATATTGAACAAAAACCAGCACATCAAGTGAAGAAACTTGCAGATATAGATCAAGCGTTTGGTATGGCGTTCGATCAAAGTGACCATCTTATATATTCAGATAAAGACTGTATATACAGATTGATTCCAAGTGAACATAGTGATATGTGTTATCATGCTATAAAAACTCATAATGAACATGAGGAGAAGAAGAAGTTATACGTAGATGAATAAATAATTGATCGGAATGTTTTATTTTCATTCACAAACGTGGAATCCGTAATATCTTTCATTGCTTCAATCTGGGTAGATACGCTATACTCGTTGATCTATCTGTAAATTTTTTGAAAATTTATTTATTTAGTGGTTTAGTTATTGTATATCGTCTAAGTAAAATTATTCATTATAAAAGACCTTGTATCGATATTGTTGACGGTTCCAAAAAACAATCATCAACCACGGGAAAAAATCTGCAGATCATAATGCGCAAAGGCACAAAAGATGTTATTGTTTAGAGTATAAACTTATAGTGAACAATTAAAATGATACTATGTTGACTGTTATTAAAACAGATTATATAACAACGGGTTGATCATTATTTGTTCATTTCCTTTCTCTTACTTGAGGAAGAATCGTGTTACAAATTATGCGAGTGATATCAGAAAGATAAAATCAGTGGTAGTGGTAAATAGTTGAAATTGATAAAAGTAAGTCATTATTATGTTTTAAGTATATAATTGCTCCTGATAAGTGCATTATTAGTAGTTTTAAAAAATGCATTAATAATTTTTTTTTTCTTTTCATAGGATACACCATGGTGCAGAAACAATTATACATCTTCTTTAGCACGTTTACATTAGTATATAGCATAATACCAAATAAAACATGCAACAGAATTAAAGTAGGAGATAATTGGTACGAAAAAGAAGTGTTATGGGGACACATAGGTCGACCATATAACTTAAATGTTCATAAAGGAACAAATGTTGTTTTCTTCAGCTATGCTCTACCTGAGACTTATTCAGATGTGGATTTTCAATTAGCCAACTTACACATTGACAATAGAGACTATGATACAATTGCTGGTATTAGAGGTGGATGTGCTATAGCAGTAGACCAATACAATGATGTGGTCTACTTAGGTGGAAGCGATGGGATATTCAAATACAACATGATGACTAAAATCGCTGACACATACATGGAAAGAGGGAAAAATATATGGTCATTATTTTATAAAAGGAACCTCTTCTATATCAGCTATCCAAATCAAAGACTGCATATAGAAATTGATGGAAAGTTTTCAGTTGTCAAAGAATTTGAAGATTTTGAAGTGGACAATTTTTTCGTGACAAGCAACAACGAGATATTTTTTGCAAATAAAAGTGGATTTTTCAGATATGATAATACTAAACTGAAAGCTGAATTGGTGAATGAATTTATAACTGTGAGACAAATTGTAGAAGATAATGAAGATAACTTGTACATATCCACCAACGCTGGAGTGTTTATTAATTCTCCTTTTTATGGATTAAAAAAGATCATCCAACTGAGAAATATATATGGAATATCATTTGATAGAAGTAATAATTTGATATATTCTGATGACAATAATATAATAATGTTAAAATCTAGTTTAAGTACTGAAGGATGTTCGGACGAGAAAGAAGAAGACCACTGGTAGAATGGGTAATAATAAGAATAAAATTGTTGTATTTCGAAATAAATTTGCTATTGTACAATTTAATGCTATCCAATAAGGTAATAAGTCGTCTTCAGAAAAATGTATTTCACTTCTTTTGGAAGGGATACGAACTTACATAAAAATAGGTTCTACAATATAAGTCTATTTGAAAATATACGTAGAACCTGTTACTATAAGACCTCCTATGGAATCTACTTTTCAGTACTTACACCTGCTTAAGCTTTTATTTTATTGCGCGATAAATAATATTTGATCTACTAACCTTCACATTACACACTGTGAAACTGTGAAAGGTATATCCATTATACTTTAGCATAATATCCATTACCTAATGCCGCCAGAATTTCCGTTCAAAATCAATCAAAGGTGGCCTGATCAACTTTCGCCAAGCCGTTGGTGTTCTGCTTACCCCGTTAGGGCTAAAGCATAATTTATTGTATGTGAGTGAGTGTCGTAGAACCGATGGCCGTTGGAAAAGAGTTCTAGGGTCGTATTTATAATTAGCTCTCAAGAGTGACAGCGAATTTGAGTTTGTGTCAGAAATGTCATTTCAGTACAAAACGACCTGTCAAATCCAAACTTAATATTGCTCTCAATCTTGAGATCGCTTTATAAATACGAGCCCTAGAGTGGATACCACAAGGCAAACGTAGTGTAGGACGTCGTGAAACCAGGTGGGACGATGAAATTCGTAAGAAACCAGGCAGAAATTGGATGAGAACGGCTGAAGACCGAGCTGAGTGGCGTCACAGTATAATTCAATAGTCTGACGTTCTGTGGTGGCGTGCCATGGGAAAGGCCTATGTCCAGCAGTGGACTGATACAGGCTGATGATGATGAGTGAAACAACCAATTATTATCTTTTTCAGCTCTGTGGATTAGTTTCAGACTTATGCGGATGATTTGTCGACATGTCTGGAGGCTACTGCCTGTTGCTTTGAATTTTAAATCCGTTGGTTTTCAGTGGGATTTCAGTTTGAGATCATGGGTAACTGTGGATATATTTCCATTTTACTAGTAGAAAATGTAAATTTTGATATTAATGACCAAAAATACTTTTTTTGCAGCGGTCAAACTTGTACAGTGGTTAATTGAATTGTTTCAATTTGTTTTATAAAAGAGAAATTTTCTTGTTGTAGAGATTCTTGAATTTTTCTAGAAAATGTGAAACCTATCTCTAACTACAAATACTATTCTTATCCATTTCGTTATTTGAGTAAGTAAGTGTTTTCATTTCATCACTGAAATTTTACGTTGAGAGGTATCTAAGATAAACCAATTTTCCAAGTTAGATATTTCGTCGCATCGAAATCCACGCTTGGACGTCAATTTAAATGAAGGCATTAAGCATTCATTTCGAAATATGAAGAATGCTCAATAAAATGTCACAACACGTCTGAATGAAACTATACAATAAATTTTCTGAATGATTAATTTCACTCGCGCGTCGACTGCACATTGATGGTTCTGCAAAAACAGGGCGCAAAATTTACAAAAATTAACACGCGCGCCGCAGCTCAATTATTCAAAAATTTGGCCTGTCGCCCCGAGTCGGGCTCCGTCAGTGAAACCAAGCGAATTTCGAGCAAATTCTATTCGAGTTCATGCAGCCATTTTTTAACGTTACACGTATACGAAATTAGGTACAATAATTGCTTTTCAGTGTCAAACAATATTTAAATGACAGTGTAAAAAATGTAATTGCAATTTATTCTCTGTAATTAAGCAGAACAGAATATACAGTCTTTTCAGGAAGAGACATCGATAATATTATAAAGAAAACCCGGACAGCGTGAAAAAACACCCCGCAGCACAAATTTGACAGAATACGTGTGGTAAATTTGGACAACCGTTAGGTTCTCTACTAAGTCTGTGATTTGGACTACGGTCTGAGAATTAAATTTCGCAATTTTAGATGGGCCACACGGTTGGAATGCATTGTGACGCGAATGTTTTTTTGTCATCCACTTTTGTTATTTCACCCACTGTGCGGTTGGTTTGGCGAGTGTAATTGTTTTCGTTTTTGTAATGTACGCGAATGGTCGAGACATTCCATTTTTCTTCACTGTAATGAGAGAATTTAAACAAAATCATAAAAGTAAATAGGTATTAGGTCATATTAAATTGTCTATGGTACTTTTACTTCCAAACGCAGGTATATTTTTTTTTTTTTTTTTGCGTTTGGCATTCGTTAACCCATATTTGGGGACACTGTCGAGTGTAGAAGTCTACAATATTCTTTCTTGAGTAATCTTTTTATAACATAAAAATTAAAATGACTCACTGTCTCATTTTTTATACAAAGAAAAATCATTTAACAGGCAAATTACAGTAGTAAAAACAAAAGCCTACTTTAACTATTGTATCCAGTGAAGTTGTTTTGCTTCAAACGAAATTACACGAATTAACAACGAACTTAGGACTAATTTTCCACCACTTAAACGTCAAACAGGTATTTTATTGTGGGGTAACAAAGTTTTACCTCAATTTTGGGGTAAAAATTGCTAGAGATAAAAGCTTTTTGACTTAAATGAAAAAGTAATATCAAATAACGTTTAGTAATTTTCATTAATCATGAGAACTTTTTATGAAAAATCCTTGAAGATAATTTTGCCTGGAATGATCTGATTTCTATTATATTCTCGTCTATTAGTTACATTGGTGGGCAGAGAAATCAAATAGATTTTATTACTGTCATATTTTGATTTAGAAAAAGGCTTCTTCAAATGGAAGTCTAAAGAAGGTGATAAATCTAATATAAATATCCATACTAATATTATAAATGCGAAAGTAACTCTGTCTGTCTGTCTGTCTGTTTGTTGCTCTTTCACGTCTTAACGGCTGAACGGATCTTGATGAAATTTGGGTTATTCTATATTTCAAGGTAAATCAATTTATACAACGTGTAACAGAAAGGGTATATGCATCGAGAAATGTGTGAATCTACCCATGAAACTGAACAACTTTCCCTAAGGAACATAGGTCGAAAAACGAAAAAAAAAATGTGACCTTTCATACAAAATGCATCAGCTGATAGCGTATTTAGTATGGGCAGTAAATTTTTTTTTTCGTATTTCGACCTATGTTCCTTAGGGAAAGTTGTTCAGTTTCATGGGTAGATTCACACATTTCTCGATGCATATACCCTTTCTGTTACACGTTGTATAATACCCACCTCAACCCAGCCCCACTTTCATTTCAAAATACAATATTCATATTTTATCTTCTGTAAAGACAGTACCCAAGCACAGACCAAAAATCAATTTTATAACAGCTAAATCTTTGCCCGTTTAAATAAAATACTACCTTACAACGTACATTTCATTCTCCTCTTTTCTTCTTCTTCTTAAATTTAAGTGCTAGGCACTTGTCGGTGGAGTAATCGCCAACTTTCACTATCTTCTGCCAACGATTTCACTTCTTGATACGACTTGACATTCACCTTCTCTTTAATTTGGTCAAGGTAACTACGTCTGGGTCTTCTTCTTCCTCTTTTCCCTTCTATTTATTCCCTATTCCCTATTGTCGTGTCCTATCACGTGGCCTATCATCTTTCCTCTTCTGTTCTCTATGGTCGTCATTATGTTTCTATTTTCCTTTACCATTTTCAATACCTCTTCATTTTTCTTTCTTTCCGTCCAGCTAATTCTTTCCATACGCCTCCAACACTCCTATTTACTTATATTACAAAATACCTAATAATAGAATACCTTCAAACGACGCAGTTCTGTAATAAACTGAGCTGCCAGGATTGCGTTTGACTCCTGACAGCCAGAAATAGCAGAAATAGGCTGAAGGAATAAAAACAATTCATTTTCGTCACACGTCAAGGACAAAAGGCAGTTGGGGATGAACCGAACGAAAACAAAACCAAGATTGGATTCGAATAACTTTAGAGATGTTTGACGATCAGAAATGTGTTTCTATTATTGCTCTAGAAATAAGTCTATCATTAAAAAATGTCTCTCTCATCCGTTCACACACCCGGGCTATCCGGTAAATCATGGATAACACTGATGGGGAAGAATACATACATACATACATATAATCACGCCTTTATCCCTAATGGGGTAGGCAGAGCGTAAACGACCTACACAAAGGTCGTTCCGCCACGTCTGACAAATTTTGAGGGTTATTCCAGATGGCTCTGTATATTGCTATAGTGACAGGTTGTCAGCCCATCGCCTAAATTACAATACTGAAACCCTCATATCCCTTAGCTGATTTTTACAGCATGCCCGAGAGGAGATGCAGCTGGCACATTCTATGTTTTTCTATCACTCCCAGTCCAGCATGGGGAAGAATCTACACATGAAACTGAATAACAAATTTAGAGAAAATTTTACTTAGTGAAAAAAGTATTGTTTCCCGTAGTGAATAAAAGTGACTTCAGTATCAAACACTTTTGTCCGAGGTAAAATTTTTCTTTCACGTTTCGAAGAGAGTTGCAAAGAAAAAATGTTTAGGCTCGTATTTATAAAGCAATCTCAAGATTGAGAGCAATATTTAGTATGGATTTGACGGATCGTTTTGTACTGAAATGACATTTCTGATACAAACTCAAACTCGCTGTCACTCTTAAGAGCTGATTATAAATACGGGCCTTAATTTCATGACTAATTTTTTTAATCAATAATAATAGGCAAACCATTTGTCCGTCATCTCACCTGATAGTTATGATGCAGACGATGATGGAGCATGTTTGCCTAGATAACGCATATTCACTCTTACCCTAAAAAGGTCCAGGTTATAACGACTAGATTCTTCCCTTTAAGCGTTTTCCAAGACTTATTGGACACCCTGTATACTTATACAGGGTTTAATATTATACGTACATATTCTTACTACAGTTTAATATAATCTAAACAGGGATCATATTACGTCGTGTTCTGCCGCCAATATCTGCGATTGACAGCAAAATATTAGGGAATCCTTTTTCTTTTTTTTATTATTAGAGCGTTCACTATTTTTTGGGGCATCAAATTAAGTAGGTACGGATTTTGTTCTTTCTTATCCTTCAAGTGTTCTTCAAGTTTGTTTTGTCATTTCAGATAAGACAAAAATTAACTAATTCAAGATGATGAGAAAAATCAGACGAGGCTGTATGGCTCTGTTCCTTTGCTATAATGGATGAATGAAAAAAAATAAAAAATGTGTGACCTGTGTGTTGTAGTGACGGTTTACGGTTTGTGTCTCTAGTTTTACTCGAATATGCTATAAAATACGGGGTGTAAGGGACAGCGTCCCGCAAACTGATAGGGGTTGCTCAGTCAACGATACTGAACAACTATCACCAGGAAGTTATTTCAGGAAATGGAAAAAAAAATGGCTTTTCCATACAAAATGTCCACTTCGAGCAGACAAATTGTATGGAAAAGTATTTTTTTTTCTCACTTCCTGAAAGAATTTCCTGGTGAATATTGTTCAGTATCGTTGACTGAGCAACCCCTATCAGTTTGCGGGACGCTGTCCCTTTCACCCCGCATATAATTTTTCTTCTAATTTACTTAAATAAGATATTTTATAGCAGATTCGAGTAAACAAGCACAAAAATTTTGATTTTCCTATTGTCCAATAATATATGAGATCTATCTTTTTATAAAGACTCCGAGCTTCGGAGGGCACGTTAAGCCGTCGTTTCCGATCTCTATGATAGTAATCGTCACTCTAAAACTATATCAGACTTATTATCAGTTGCTAATAGGTACATGGTTTTAAAACTCGGATACAAGGGTTCATAACAAACTCGTAAAATTATGATAAACTACTAAAATTATCTTCTCTAAAACTAAGGAGTCTTGTTAAAATACAGTGAGTATCGGTTAAATTTCTCTATCGGGGAAGCTAAACCATACCAAACAACTTCTTATCTGTAGTTAGTATGCAGAGCGAGGCGGGGTTACACGCCAAGTTCAAATTGAACTAGCTAAACACGGCAAGTTCAAAAGGTTTTGTGTAGAGATCGATGGAAAATGCATGGAAATGGTGTCGGTTATATTACTTCTTTTTAAACGCAATTTGGCTTCTTAAAATCTATGTTGCCTTCTACAAGATTTTAAGAAGCTGAATAAAAATATTATTTGAAGACGCAAGACGCGTTTCCTTGCATCCGTGCCGGCCCCCCGAAAATCCTATATCAAGTTGAAGTATAATTTCAGGACATAAACAAAATCCTTACAAAAACCTGTGCAAACGAAAGAACCTGGTGAAGCCCAGTGTCGAGTGTTCTGCACGAATAAACCGATTTGGAAGCGCGAATAAGTGAATAAATATTTATATGGGCCGAATTACCAGCGCTTTTTTCAACATGGAGGTGAGACATGTTTGTCAATGGTAAATAGGAGTGAGCACAATGCTCAATAATGAAATAGGCCACTTTTCCTGTCGTGTGTAAGTGTTATGTTGAGCTGATAAGCCAGTGATACTGAAAATATAGGGCAGTGAAAATTGATAAAAGTCTTCATGGAGGTAAGACTTTGCAATGACCACAAAGGCCACAAATTGATGCCTTTTTTATTTGGGTTAATTTTCAGCTGTCCAAAATAGACAATTATTCAACCGGGCTAAAGTGAGAAGTTGCTACCCGCAATCTATAAGAAAAATAACAACTGTCCTAAGACGTTGTCTAGGGATGGCTTTATTGGAGAGAATCTACCCCAAAACATTTGAGTATTGAGGTACCCCGCCGCAGCGGGTTGCGCGGTTGCTGGAAGATCTCGTGATGAGTGTAGTTCTAAACGCGTTGGCAGCATGATAGCACGAGTATTTGGGTCATCGCCGTCGATGAACACACGAGGTAGGGTGGGGACATTGATGCCCCCGGGTATCTTTTCCCTGGAGCCGTATTTTTGAACCACTCGAACTCCAATGCGCATACAAAAGGGCAACTTTCGCATGCGATTTTCATACAAATTGCCATGCGAAAGTTGCTCTTTCGCATGCGAATTCAATTCTAGCGGTTCAAAAATACGGCTCCAGAACAGAAAACAGAGTGTAGGTACGTCCAATTCTTTTGTAGTTTGATTGCTCTAAGTCCAGTCCAGCAGCCTATCACACAGCACTTCACTAAAACGCGCTCCTATAACCCCTCCCAACTCGACACCCAAAATGATTAGAATTGATGTTTTGCGTACCGGTTCGACTCCCTTCTGGCGCAAATTTGTAAACTTTGCCGATTCACCTGATGGGTCGAGTGACAAGTAAAAATGTGCTCATTCCACCGTTACTAATGCTTTTCGCGAAGTTTGCGCTAAGTAATACGCAAAATGGCGGGAACGTGTTAACACGTCATTTGTACCGTCAAATGGTACTCAAAAAATATGCGGTACTTTTAAAGTACTTTTTATTTATTTGAAATGGGTTTGCTCGTAGATTTGGTGTGTAAGAGTGCCAGTACCATAACAGGCATCTTCTGGGTGAGCTCCCTCCATCAGCGACTCAGTCACTGGTGTTAATTCAGGACGCACTATTACTAATTCTAATTCTTAGTAGCGCTGTTACTTTCTTAAATTTGACATAAGAACAGGATAGCAAACAAACACGTGACTTTGACATTCTTAATTTGACGTACGGCGCTTTAAATAAGGAATGACCATAGAGCGTGATCACTAATTTTAATTAATTTAAGCAGTCTTATGTCAGATAAGAAATGTCAAACTCACGTATTTTTTTGCTATCCTGTTCTTATGTCAAAGTTAAGAAAGTGACAGCGCTACTAAGAATTAGAATTAGTAACTGGACGGCGTGAATTGAGGCCACTGTCATTGCTGACCTTGTGACTGCCATCCTAATAATATTAACAACTACTAAACGTACAAAAGTTTGAGAGTTTGTTAAGTACTCAACCATGCTTCAACCTCAGGACGGATCAGGATGAAACTAGGCACACGTATAGGTTAGGTCCAGCAGGGCTATGATGCGCACTGTAGACTTCGATTTGTCTACATGTGTTGCATACTTCACTATGAAATAATGCCTGTCATTTTCCGTTGTGAAGTGCGCAACGAAAGACATAATGTGTAGATAAAACGAAGTCTACAGTGCGCATCATAGGCCCCCTGGAATAGGACAAAGGGTACTTTTATGTCCTGAAAGAATTTCCTGGTGAAAGGTGTTCAGTTTCGTTGACTTAGGCCCGTATTTATAATCAGCTCTCAAGAGTGACAGCGAGTTTGAGTTCGTATCAGAGATGTCATTTCAGTTCAAAACGACCTGTCAAATCCATACTTAATATTGCTCTCAATCTTGAGATCGCTTTATAAATACGAGCCTGAGTAACCCCTTTCAGTTTTCGTTACGCTATCTCTCACACCCCGTATTACACATAGCTCTATAGAGGTAGTCACATAGCTGGTATTCAATATCGGATTACGTGTGTATCGTCTGAGCGCCGATTCAGCTCACAAAGCGAGCTAACAGCCCCATTGATGACGTCACTGGGCCGGTGTCGGCTGCAGTATAGGCAATTCGATCCAGGGATCGACAGTGCTAGTCTATGATGTCAGATTAATTTGGAATATTGGAGGTTATGTAAAATATTAAGTTTTACAATTTTCTCTTTAAAGAAGTATCCCGTTAAAGTTTTGCATGGTTGCCTGGAAGATATTGCTACATTAGCAATAAGGCCGCCAATTGTACAACTTTTCTGTTTATTTAATTTGTAATTTTTGTGTTTTTGTGCAATAAAGTGAATTGTATTGTATTGTTAAATTCTATTGTATTTATTTGTCATGTGCATCATGGAAACACCATTATAACACTCATCAAGTATTCACAAACGTTTCTCGTCACGTTTATCATTCAACACGTCAGTAAAATCAATTATCTATCCCATGTGGGCGATGTATGCGCTAGACCAATAATAGACTAAACTAAATCTAGGGTTGACACATACTATTTTTTGATGCAGTGCTAACTGCTAACACCAAGAATAGATGATAATTATTATGTTAATGTTTTATGTGAAATTAAAATACACAATAAATAATGGTAAACGAGTGTTAAAAGCGTTTATACCGAGTGGTGGCGCCCTCACTGGTTAAAAAATTATAACTCGCAAAATAAAGACATTCTCAAAACTTTGTTAAATTCTAACAAAGCTAGTGATTTTTTAGAAGTAATGAATAGAGGAACAAATAGTCTTTACCCTGCAGTTACTATCGAAATTATTGAAAAAAAAAAACGGTCAAGTGCGATAGCGATTTTTTTTCCTACTTTTCATACAAAAAGGGGTAAATAAACTGGTGAAAGTTGTTCAGTTTCGTTGACTAAACAACCCATCAGTTTGCAGGAACCTGTCCCTTATACTTGGTATCTATGATGAACACTGGATTATTTAAAACTTTATCTAAATATTCTAGTATCTAATTGTGACAACCCTAGCTAACATCAGCCAATATTGGTCAATATTATCTACACGATTAATCCTATTAAATTCGGGTGATTGTGATAGCATGATAATAACTAGACCGACTTATAAATAAGGCAAATAAGCTACACATAGACTCACACCTAAAAAACTTGAGGAGGTGAGCAGGGCATCAAAGATATCATCATCATCATATCAGCCCACATCTACCCACTGCTGAGTATAGGCCTCTTCTTTTGTACGCCATCTACCACGGTCCTGTGCCCCCCGCATCCACTGTTTACCCTCCATTGCTACTATATCATCAGTCCATCTGGCTGGTGGTCTGCCCACTGGACGTTTTGATGATAACGGCAGCCATTCCGTTACCGCCTTGGTCCACCGTCCGTCATCAAAGATATATTTATATTTATTTTTGATTATAAGAGATTGAAGTTCCTTTTGAAGTTAAAATTATTAAAATAGGTTTAAAACAATGGCTAACAAAATAATATTTCATAGGGCTGCGGTAACATCGTTTTTCTGTCAAATTGGGGCCTTTGAGTGTCTATTCATGTCCATATCCATAGGACGTAGCTTTTAAGTTTTTATACTTACAAAATATGAACTTATTATAATTACTAAGATAAGCCGGAAATACATATTTTCCTTTAATTTCTCTTTAATTATATTTAATTATTAACACAAATAACGTAAGTTATAACACCGCAGTAAATTAATTCTATTATCACTCGTCGAACTAATACAAATAGATGTCGATGAAACGTACAAATGCAGGAAGTGGCCACTGGTGATGTCAGTTGATAGGTATTTTATCGATAAACGGTCGATATGTTGTGTTGAGGCAGAAAATTAGTTCTATTATCACTCGTCGAACTAATACAAATGGATGTCGATGAAATATAGAAATGCAGGAAACGGCCAATAGTGATGTCAGTTGATAGGTATTTAATCGATAAACTGTTGATATTTCGAGGCAGTAAATTAGCTCTATTATTATTTAAGAATAAGAATAAGAATAATTTATTATTCGGTCAAAATAATGAATTACATATCTAGTTGCAATGTTTTGGACTAAAATTTAAAATAATGCTACATTTGTTTTCAAAATTACAACCAATGATCATGCTAAGCATTCAATCGAAGCCTGTGTTATGACCATTGGATGAATTTTTAATAAGTTCTTACACTAAATATGTTTTTTAAATTAAAAAGGGAAGAAAGAAAATTTAGGGAATTAATGAGGGGGGGGGGGGGGGGGGGGAGGGGGGATTGTTCTGTTGCGCTTGCGTTGCAAACAGTAGGGTTATACATGTACCTATGTAGGTTTGACTATTTGTCGAACTAAAACAAATGGATGCCGATAAAACAAAGAAATGCAGGAAATGGCCACTAGTGATGTCAGTTAATAGGTTTGTCGATAATGTTGAGGCAATTAATGAATTCAAGTATACCATAAGTAAGTAGGTATACATACAAAAAACACGCCTTTATCCCTTGCGGGGTATGTAGAGAGTAAACTACCTTCTCTATATACCGGGTGTAAGGGACAGCGTCCCGCAAACTGATAGGGGTTGCTCAGTCAACGATACTGAACACATATCATCAGGATTTTTTTACAGGAAATGAAAAAAAAAATTTGCTTTTCCATACAAATTGTCTGATCAATGTGGTCATTTTGTATGAAAAAGCAAATTTTTATTTTCATTTCTTGAAAAAATTCCTGGTGGTAGTTGTTCAGTATCGTTGACTGAGTAACCCCTATCAGTTTGCGGGACGCTGTCCATTACACCCCGTATTATAGATCTAGTGGGATAGTAGTAGGTGTTATAGGCTACGGTGCTGCTTACCATCAGGTGGGCCGTATGCTTTGTTGCCAGTGTATAACATAAAAAAAAATATTACTAAAGGATCGAGCAAGATGACATTTGTAAAAGTAGCGTTCTAAGTCCCTTATGCATTCGATTGAGATATCTGAGTATAAAGTCGCTGTTTATTGTAACTCAAACAAAATGACTTTCCTTTCTAAAAATCGACAGTATAAATATCGGTGCATCACTAATTCCCAGCCAGCACTAATAATAATGGTTGTTCGAGATATGAAACATTATTAGTAATAATTTACGATAATTATGGTTTGTTTGTATTATCAGAGGATTAGATTTGGAATGCATTAAAATTTGCATCCATTTATTAGCTTTTCAAATCAATTTCCTGGCTATTTCCCTATTTGGGGTCAGCCCTCCTAATATTCTTGCGCCACTCTTGGCGATTTTGCGTCATTTCTGTCGTCAGTTGATGATTAGATGACATGTCATTAGGGCTCGTATTTATAAAGCGATCTCAAGATTGAGAGAAATATTAAGTATGGATTTGACAGATAATTTTGTACTGTAATGACATTCCTGATACGGACTCAAACTCGCTGTCACTTTTGAGAGCTGATTATAAATACGGGCCTAGATATGGTTCGCATCTAGGTGGTCGGAGGTCGGCCTCTGCCTCGTTTGCCCTCTTCTATCTGCATCACTTGTCTGGTCATGTGATTTTCAGGCCTGCGCATAACATGTCTGTACCTGCATAGACGGCCTTCTTGCATTTTGTATTGTATTTGGGCAACCTTAAAAGTACCTCGAATAAACTCATTTCTTATCTTGTCAAGCCTTGTGACACCACCCGCCCAGCGCAGCATCTTCATTTCCGCAACGTGCATCTTTTGTTCATCACATTTTCTTAAAGCCCAGCACTCGGATCCATAGAGCAAAGCCGGCCCTACAGCTCGTTTATATACGATGCCTTTAGTTTTGATTGGCAGTTTTGAGTCGTACCTAGAACTCCGGATAGCAATCTTCACTTTAGCCATCCTGTTCTCTAATTATCTTTCTCTACGTTTGCTCTTGTGTTGACAATGGATCCGAGGTATTTGAACTCTTCGATATTGTTTAAGGGAGTACCTTCAATTGCCGGTGTTGCCTGATTTATGTTATTACCAGAAAAATTGCAGTGATATTCAGTCTTTTGATGGTTCACTCGTAGCCCTCTCTTCCAAAGCTGTAAGCCACGCCTCCAACCTGCTCTGTACTTCTGTAAATGACTCTTCAATGAGCACTACATCGTCTGCATAATATAGGAGCGTCTAAGGAGTTGCTTTTGAAGGTCTCAGGTTATGTGTAGTCCACGACATATCTCCATAGCTTGACGCGACCTTGGAATTTTACTCTCAACGCGCTTATAGAAGTTTCACTTCAAATAATAAACTCAACCTACTTGTCTTAATTTAATCCTCTTCAAATTAATTTTAAGTAACTCTTCATTCTGCCTCCAAAATTATAATATTATTTGACGTGTCGATTAAATTTCCAAAGTTTACTTTGCTCATCTAATTAACGAAAAGAGTTAATTTATGAGAATAAATTATTTTGCTTCTAAATAGAAGTTAAGTGTGTATTTCATTTGTTCAAATGATAACTTTTAATAATAACGTGAGCTGAGTGATTGATTTAATTTAATTGAATAAATCTCTGTAATTTGACTGCGTCCGTGGTCAGACATTTGGTCAGAGCCGTAGGCTCCCGATCCAGAGGTCGTGGGTTCGATTTCCATGGGGGTACACAAAGTAGATATTTAGATTTTTTTTTGAGATTGTTCTTTAGCTCGTTTTAACTTCACAAGCCCTAAATCCCTTGCGGCACGAGTGTGATAAAAAGACGGCCATTAATAATTATGTTGAAGATTTTTGTATTTTATAATTTTAAGGTGACAAGTTGTCAGCCTATCTCCTAAATTGCAGTACACTAAAACGGTATAGGCTCTACTGGTTTTAACAGTTACCTGAAAGCAAAGCAGCTGGTGAATTCTATGATTTAAAAATAAGTCCAAACTTTTAATAATTTCTCAAATTTTTATTTTTATATTTATTATGAGTTAACTCGTAGACTTTAATAAACTTTTGACAACTGCCTAACTCTTAAGGCACATACGCGTGATTGTTCATCTCGTTTTAACCCCGCAAACCCCGGAATAATTCGCGGGTAACACCCGTATCTAATGAAGGGGTGGCTCGCGATAAATAAGCCGCCATATGTTGCGACTTTTTCTCAGAAACAGTAAATGTCGCGATAACGACCTTTTGCTTTTAGCCGCGCCCATTATTGTCGTAGGAAAAAAACTTGAGATGCTTCTGTGACATGGACAGTTTAAGTCTATACTGCGCTATCCCCTGAAGTTGAAGTACCTTGAGCGAGGAAGTATGGTTTCAAGACAAACTTGACTTTATAGGTTTTATGATACCATTTTATGGACTATTGTAATGTTTGTGTGTATAAATAAAAAAAAAAAAAATGTGAATCTTCTTCTTACCCGGCTGCAAATGCAAAGAAGGGTTATGTGTGTATATTTAAGTCTCTATATCGATACACATTACAATCTAAAATTGCCCTTAATATTTGTCAGACGTAGCGAAGTCGCTTTTACTAGGTGTTTTTCGCTCTGCCTATCCCGTAAGGGATAAAGGCGTGATTTTATGTATGTTTGTTCGTTTTTTCTAGCACTTTAGAGACCAAATGCTTGGGCCAATTTTAATTATTCTTACGTCAATCGATTTGTCTTAAACTTGTCTTGACTGTCACTTGACATAATTTCGATCTCAGAAATGTCGATATACAATTTAGTAGTTTTATAGCGACAACGTTTTTCTTTTTTTATGTATATTAAGGATCTGTAACGATTCAAAACTTTTGATTTTACTTTTTACGCAGTTGGGTTTTTGAACTTTTCATCTATCTAACTTTTTTCGGGACGTAATTTATTTTGTCGGCATACGGATGGTATGAGATAGTTTTCTATGTAACCTCTTTCATGACAACCATTTTCTGGTTTATTTGCTACTATCTTACTACAATTTATTAGGTACTATCTGTATGCAAAGTACAACAAATGATTAGTCTGTGGTCCATTCTCTGGATACTGTCAGATCGTTATGTCAGTTGAATACTCAGAGCAACTTTACTTGAATACAAGGAAACTTGTGATACTTGGAGTTTTTGGAGGTTAAGTAAAAGACATTGTTGCGTGCTTCATTCAAATAAAAAAAAAAGTTATAATGCCTATTTCTGCCGCTGAACAGAGATTCTAATTTCAAAGGGAAGTAAGTGAAAACCGAATTAGATGTTTTTTTAGGCCCGTATTTATAATCAGCTCTCAAGAGTGACAGCGAGTTTGAGTTTGAATCAGAAATGTCATTTCAGTACAAAACGGTCTGTCAAATCCATACTTAATATTGCTCTCAATCTTGAGATGGCTTTATAAATACGACCCTAAATATCGTAATGATGCCGTTATTGTTTCCACCGAGACACCGACCTAGCGTATGCAATAGCAGGAGATGCACTTATGAATTCGCCAAAAGATTCTTTCCTTTCTTAGGCCCACATATTTTTATAAATTAAACTATAGCCTAAAAATCCTACAATTAAATAAATACAACTGAAAAATTATCAACTAGAACTATCATATGCGGAAATCAGCGCTGTGGTCTCCAGCCACAGCATTTAGCTGAGCTAAATCCTGTTTGGCAGTTAAAATAGGTGTAATGTACATGTGTAACTCTATTGTTATTATGTATTTTTTTGTAACTGCCAAATAAACGTTTTCTATTCTATTTCTATTCTATATTACCGAAATTACATAACTCATCCAGAAATTAGACTTAGCAGTTATCACTCAAACCAAGACCTTGAGTCTAGCTTTCTACCAACACATACGTAAGATAGGCATAATATTATCCTCAACCGTCATAGATTAAAACAATAGCGTCTAAGAACAGACATTACACTTGTGCCTAAAACTCGGCGCTATGAGAGCTATAAGCCACCTCTATAACAGTTCCAAACAATTTGCCTAAAAGCGATAAGCGAAATTGAGTCAGATCTCATTATTGTGAGAGCTTAGACTAGGAGGAAAGGTTAGTGAGCTTGTGGAAAAACTTTGAGAAAATGCTTAGATATAGTCTTATATTTTGCTTTTGATTCTAAAGAGATTTGAGAGTTCTGGTATACCTAGGCGTTAGACTAACAACCTGTAACCATTATAGCGGTGGAAGATGTCCCCAAAATTTTACAGATCTGGTGAAAAATCCGTTTTTTTTTGTTACGCTGTTGATACTCTGCCTGCCCTAAAAGGGATACAGGCATGATTTTAAGCTAAGAGTTTCTTGATGCTTGCCAAATATATCTTTGATTTTTATTTTCAATTTTGCACGGTTTTAAGAATAAGAGAGCCTAGCCTAGCCTTTACTAAAAAAATAATAATTAAAGACGTGATCATACATAAGTAATTAAAATTCATCATCTGACTGAATAGCATCAATCAGACGCCATAAAAAGAAAAAAATAGTGACATCAAACTTAAAAAACATTTTGATGGCGGAAAACAGACGCCATTATTTTGTAAAAAAGAAAAAAATAATAACATTAAACTTAAAACATGATGGCCGTATTCAGACGCCATATTGTTAAAAAGAAAATAAGAACTACATAAAACTTAAAACATAATGGCGATAATCAAACGTCATTTTGTAAAAATGAAAAAAAAAACACATGCCCCGAATTCCCAACACAAATATACCTTTTAACCCTTCGCATACGTCGGGTTTATCTGCACGCTCCGACGCGGTCACGGTTCCCTGATTCAAAATTAATCCCACAACGACCCTGATTGATGAATGTTGCTTGGAAATTCAGGAAATTATTATTTTATTCATTATTGGCGGTTACGGCGTTTTTGCTGGACGCCTTTTTAAGCCTTAGCACGCAGGGCGATTTTTTTCGCGCGAAATAAAATCGCGTGTGGGGCGCGGGGGGGAATTTGTATGTGATATCTCGCGCGAGTTTTTCCCGCAAGTGCGTGCACCTTCATTACAACTCCATAAATCACAGATTTCTGCGGATTTTATTCGCGCGAAAAAAATCGCCCTGCGTGGCCTAACTCTTCCTGTTTTGGGACTGTATAGAAAATTTGGGATAAGGCCCGTATTTATAATCGGCTCTCAAGAGTGACAGCGAGTTTGAGTTTGTATCAGAGATGTCATTTCAGTACAAAACGGCCTGTCAAATCCATACTTAATATCGTTCTCAATCTTGAGATCGCTTTATAAATACGACCCTAAGACCTCGTTAAAAAAAGTTGAAACCGTATTATTACTAAGCTGTGCACACACGAGCCACAGGTGTTGGCAGGGTGCCAGTCGAGAACGCGCCTTAACTTGGCAATCATTGCAACGAGGTACTTACATGTACTTGCAGTGGCTGTGTTTTAGGATTTTTCAATTTTGATTTTTCTTACATACATATGTGAAGCACGCCTTTATCCCTAATGGGGTAGGCAGGCAGGGCGTCAACGACCCAAAAAAAGGTCGTTCCGCCACGTCTGACATGTTTTGAGGGTATTTAAGATAGATTTGTATATTGCTGTAGTGACAGGTTGTCAGCCCATCCTGAAACCCTCGAATCCCTTAGCTGGTTTTTACAGCATGCCCGGGGGGAGATGCAGCTGGCACATTATATGTTTTTCTATCGCTCCCAGTCCAGCATGACAGTTTTTGTTTTTAACATGAAATTATTTGGCGGCTTGAAAACCTTGACTGTTGGGTTGGCCATTAACCTGGCAAAAGTCTAGGATGAAAAAATAGCGTCAAAAGAAATATGGAATTGTCATTTTCATCTAGAAATGTTTGTACAAACAAAGTTAACGTTATTAACCAAATTGTACTTACTTAACTTAAACACTCTTGATTATTTTTTATGTATGCTAGACGAATCTCTTTATTAAATACCTGAAACAAAACAGTTAAATTAAAACCTTGATATTACCTGCTATAGAAAACAAACTAATCGCAGTAAATTTTTTTGATTTGTTGTTTATCATATTTTAGAAGTAAAATTTTATTTTGTATATTTTTCATTTTCGTACTTCGTAAGATTTATTGCATATGTATTTTTGCCATTTTCTTTTATAAAATAAATTATTTAACTATTGCAAGTAACGAACTTAAAAAATTTCCTTTCAAAAAACAAAAACATACAACCACATTTTTTTATTTAACACAACAGAAACACCAACAACAAAAAAAGCTAAAAAAATATGCATGAAATCATCATTCGTATAGTTTTTATATTTCCAACCACATTCAACATACTTTTTTAACACTTACCATGCAAAACGAGGTTAGAAGGTAAAGTGTTAATGGTCCAATTTACATGTTAACTCGTGTCGCTGCTGCGTTTATGAGCAAATTTGTCGTGTGTATAAAATATAGGTACACTGCAGTTGCCGTGTTATGAATTTGTTCTTGCATAAAATACGTCATCATTTCCCTAGCCTTATCCCGTATTTCTCAGGGTCGGCTACCTAATATAGGGGATTGAACGAGGATACTCGTTTTTACACAGAGCGATTGCTATCTGACCTCCTCAACCCAATAGGGAAACCAGACCCAATCCTAGAGGGTTTTTCCAGGTTAGTGGCCAACCCAGCAGCTGTCAGATGCTAAGCAAGGGCTTCTTACATCGCTTAATGACTAATATCTCCTAAATTAACTGGGTTCAACAGCTAAATGTGCCTTCCGAAGCACTTGCATAAAATACATAAAGAATAAAATCATGACTTTACCTCTAAAATCATGGCTCATGACCTCTTCCTAGTTAAAAAGAAAAGTGTTTTTGCCACAGTCAAATGTATTAAAACAGATGGTCAGCATCAGCAATATCACCGTCTAAATTGAAAAACACTTATAGACATTTATAGTCAGCTGTGCTATTATAATTATTAGACGGTTTACAAACTCTGACTCCAGGGTTTATCGGGTCGATCGTCGTGATACCCACACGAGCAGAAGGAAGAGAAGGTACCAATTAATTTGGCCAACAAATGAACCGATGAACTCCGGTGTCATAGTTTTTAAAAATCCTACTCAAATAATTTCAGATAGAAACTACAACCTTGACCCACAACCGTCGGACTAAGAAAATTATTCACTTAAAAATAATAAAAATGTAACAGAATAGTTTAAGGGTCCAGAGCTACCATATTTCATCGCTAACTGACGCGGATGGACTCCAGGGTGCTGTTGTAGACCCTTAACTTGCCAGATCCATATTTATTCCTTCGGAGAATGATATTTCTACTAAGTAGGTTTTTCACTTCCATGCTAGAATTGGAGCGGTAAAGATTTTTTGTATGTACACTACGGTATAAAAAAAAAAACTAGGGTTTCTAAGGCCCGTATTTATAAATAACTTTTTAGATTGTTCGTATCAAAATTGTTATTTTAGTACAAAACGCCTGTCAAATCCATATATCATTCATAAATACGAGCCTAAGAATTGTATTATTGAGCGATGGACTGACAACCAATCACTAACCTGTCACTACAACAATTATTCTGAAAAGGTTGACCCACAAAACTAGAACGTCCTTTCCACATATTAGTTAAAAGAGTTCGTAAACGGTCTGCCTCTCCTGGAGAGGATATAAGCGTGATCTTTCAGATGCCTTGGAAGCGTAGCAGTTGGCACATTCTATGCATTCCTTACCTTTATCATATTATTTCACCCAGTCTAATATGAAAGTAAATAACTAAGAAGTTGTTGATAAATACGCTTGAAAAGTGTTTCTTCTAACCAAACCAACCCTGACAGAGGGTTCATTTAGAAAAGCTGGACACGCTCATTTAATAAAGCCACAGGACACCTGCGACCACTTATAGGGTTGCCAGTTCCAATTTACGAAAAATTGCAAATTATCACAAGTAGGTAAATAATGTCTTCCATGCTGGACTGGGAGTGATAGAAAAACATAGAATGTGCCAGCTGCATCTCCTCCCGGGCATGCTGTAAAAACCAGCTAAGGGATTCGAGGGTTTTAATGTATTGCAATTTAGGCGATGGGCTGACAACTTGTCACTATAGCAATACGCATGACCATCTGAAATAACCCTTAAAACTTGTCAGACGTGGCGGAATGACCTTTCGGTCGTTTTCGCTCTGCCTACCCCATTAGGGATAAAGGCGTGATTTTATGTATGCATGTATGTAAATAATAGAACACAATTTACAAGTTCTTGACCCACGACACTGTTAATACTCTCGTTTTTTTTTGGATTATCAAGTTTTCGTGTTTTAAAACCATAAAGATAATACTGTATGTAAGTATCAAATCACACTTATAACTACACTAATTAGCATAAGAAGTACCCCTATTAAACTAGAAAGATATAGGTACTTAATTGATCAAATCAAGACTTTTTACTTGTTTACTGAAAAATAGCGATGGCACCCCTAGTTCCGGGGGTACACAACCTTTATACAACTATTTAATTTGTGTTGTTGCGGCAAAGAAATTTGAATCTTATGCTGTGATGCATGAAAGCTAATTTTTAAAGAAAAATGGCTGTGGTAAGGTCGGGGCTCAGTGTGAGCGATCGAATAAAATAACTCGCAATTCAAAATTGCTTTTATCTCTACAATACTTGTATTTTTTTAAATAGCCTAACTATGTACTTTAGATCGTGCGTAGTTGTCTATTACTATAGATAGGTAATAAATAATAAAATTTCATCTAATTAAATAAGAATACCGCCCACAAAAGCACCCATCCCTAAACTTTAAAAATTAAGTAGGGTGACAAGAAAATTAGGCAGGGCAGGCAGCAATTTTTTTAGCGTGAAAAATTCGTAAAAGTGCCCTATCTTATGGGAATTGAAAGGATGGCGGGAAGTGGGCCTTAATTCTTAAGGGGCTCGTCACCGATAGAATTACAAAGTTATGTGTCACCTGTTTTTTATAGGCCTGCCATGGTACTTAACTTAGGTACGTGCCTTAGGTACTTAACTTATTCAAAAAAAGATAGAAACAAGTAGGCCTATATCTGTCTCCAAACCAACAAGTCCATCTGCTGCGAAATCTCACAAAAATCTCATGCAGTCGGAGGCAATATTTATGATTTAATTTTAGATACCTACCAACTTAAGACATATTGCCTCCGACTGCATGAGATTTTTGTGAGATTTTGCAGCAGATGGACTTGTTGGTTTGGAGACAGATATAGGCCTCATTGTTTTTATATTTTTTGAATAAGTTAAGTGCCTAAGGCAGTTTCGATTATTATTTTGTAGAATGACTCACAATTGTAGCTAATACCTACAACAAATTGTAAAGCCATTTATTGGTAATTTAAAATAAATTATTCTATTAAAACTCACATAATATATAGTAAAACGACAAAGGAATAAAATTATGTACAGTCAGCTAACAAAAAACCTATCTAAAAAGTTTGCTATTTAGCTCATACAAACACATCTATTATTTCCATTCGTAAAGAAATTCTAAATCGTAAAGAAAAGTTGAACAGACATTATAATGCATATTGTACAATAGTACAGTCAGCTAACAAAAATCCTATCCCAAAGTTTGCTATTAGCTCATACCAACACACATCCTCCATCCGTAAAGAATTCTTAAATCATACAGAAAATTTAAACAGAATTACAATGCATAATGTACAGTCAGCTAACAAAAAACCTATCTAAAAAGTTGACTACAACCGCGCGTGCTGCGGACGTCTGCTCGCCCCGAGTTTAACGAATAAAGTTCCTTCATGTTAAGAAATTAGTTCCTTCCGCCCGCCATTTTGGTTGTGGTTCAAAGGCAAGCAGATAGCGATTTATAAATAGGATGACTTTTATAAGGTGTAGGTAGATTAATAAACTCACCTTAGGGCTAAAACATACCAGCGTTACGTTCGGCGTCGTTCAACACGCTGTCAATGCTTTTTGCATTGCCTAAAACACACTTGTGTCATCTTACGCGCTACGCGGAGCCGAACCGAACTCTCTGTCGACGTAAAGTACACGTCATCATGTTACAACAAAAATGTGACAACATCAAAGTCATTTAGCGCGTAAGATGACGCCGCGTAATGTTCGGTCGGTGTAATTGGTGTTTCGTATACGACGTAAGGTTCGGCGACCGAAGGTTCCGACGCGTAACGTGACGCTGGTGTATTTTAACCCTTATATGTTAGGTAATAAGTTTCTTCCGCCAGGCATTTTAGTTGTGGTACAAACAGAATTAGATAGATTATATCATTTATAATTATTTTTATAATTATAAGTAGTATTATAATTAGTTTGTTAGTGATCTGTCGACTTAATTATAGTATATTATCATTTTAAAAAACACAATTAAATGAAAATACAAATTAAAAATCCAACGCAGTCACAACTTAACTCGAAAATATATAAAATAATTTTTAATACATGTACCACACATATTTATTTCCCTAGAATTATGCTATGATACGAGCGTCTCCTGTTCACGTAGTACCATCCAATGGTACTGTCAAATGGTATAACTGGTACGGCGGGACTGTATCGCCCGATATCACCCTGCCGCTTACTACATAGGTACTATTTGCGACTTTAGTGCTGAGATGGTTTTCATGGAGGGACGGAGGGCAAAGAGACAGTGGGACAGTGGAACTCAGGAAGTTCTCGACTGAATATTTTATTGTGATATGTACCACATATTTCGCTAGCATTGTGTTGGCCCCATTAAGTCGCTCGCTTTTACATTTTTATTTTATATACAAAAAAATAAGTGCCAAATTATAAATCTATCCGTTAATATTCCTGTCAAACCTGATTAGTAAATGAAATGTTAAATTTTCATAAAAATAGCATTGACCCAAGTCTCATAAAACTTAAAATACTCTCAAAATCGAAGTTACTTCTGATTTTTTTTAATGTCCATTATCCTCAAGAATGTCAACTGTCCACAATATGACACCGTAATACCTTGGTATTACCTCACTGCAACACAACTACACCTGTAACTGCATCTGTCCGACTTCAGAGCAACTATTCTCGAACTTTAATGCAACAATGTTGATATTTTGCTTTGTTAGTTTTCGCAGGGTGCGGTGCGAGTGTTAGCGTGATCTTAATATGAAAAATTGGCCAAGAGCGTGTCGGACACGCCCATATGTAGGGTTCCGTAGCCTTATATGTTTACTTAAAACAACATAATTATCTTCAAAATTTAATTTCAGGCTTATACTAAAGCTGTATAAGGATCATTTCACCTTTACAGATTAGGTAGTATTTGTTATTTTGTCAACTCGAGAAACCCACTTGATAGAAGAAGATTCAACCGGCGAACGAATGAATGAGTGAGTGAATCTACCGGAGTGTACTCGGTCATCGTTGGCCGCACTCCAAATATCGGTCCATTCTATCGCGTTTATTAAATTACCTAGAGGTCGTTGCACCTGACATCTACTACATACGAATGAATGAGTGAGTGAGTGAGTGAGTGCATCAGTCGGAGTGTACTCGGTCACAGTTGGCCGCCCTCCAATTCCGCTCTATTCTATCGCGCTTATTAAATTACAAAATGGCGTTGCACCTGACGTGATTTCAACAGGGTACCTACGCTTTTGTGGTTTTGAGGTTATCTGCAATAGAGGAATAGAAGGAAACCTAGACAGTTATGTAATGGAGTTCCAAGTTTTAATGTTTCTCGTCCTGACTTTGAGACTTAGGTTTGAATTATTATTATGTATAAACAAAAGAGACGGATGCAGGATGTCTGTCTGTGTAAAAAAGGGAAAAGACACTTTCCCTACTTTTGTGTTGAATTTATATTTTCTATCAATTTTGACTGGTAAAGTGGGATATAAAATGAACTAAACTAAAGATCTCCTCTTTTCAAAAAGTCTGACACGAGAGTTCATCGGGTTGATCAAATCGAAACCCACATGACAAGAGAAATAGATTAGATACGTCCCTCGTTTCCAAGCAAGTATTTAAATAAAGGTAAAGAATTTTTATGTCTACTTTTAATGCAAATCACACTAAAATAAATTATTTATAATTATTGGCAATTATAGTAAGTTGTTCCATGCAATTATCAAAACGGTTTTTTCTTGGAATTTTTATATCTAATAACAAAAACTTATTATTTGATTAAAATTTGTGTGAAGTTTATTTACCTTTATTTTGAATACCTACTTGATAAGAATATAGAATATTGATAGATAGAAGCCCTTTTACCAACATAGCCACTTGCTTTCTATTAAATTGCCAACAAGACTGCACCTGCATGCAATCGTTGACTGAGCAGTTTCCCGACAGAAGCGATGAAATAATTTTGAAACAAGTTTACTTACATGCATGCACGTTTGCATTTTCGTATCACTTAAGTGTTATTTTAGTATAAAAAAGTGTTTGAAATATTGTAAAGTTTTTATTTATATTAGTTTTTTTTTTTAAGTTAAATGGGGAGAAACACAAAACACTTACTTAGGTACGTACAGTCAGCAAAGGCAATTGCTAGGCAGGGCCGCTCGAAACGAATGCAATTATTTCATTATAATAATCAACAGTGAAACAGAAATTAAAGTCGGGTAAAAAGAAGCTTTTGTCCTATTCACGATCTAACCTTTATGTGTGCTAAAGTTTCATCTCGATCCCGTCCAGTGGTTGAAGACAGACGTTTTAACATCTCAGAATAGAAATATCTAGCCTTTTGATTTAAATGCTTAGTGGTTTGTTTTGTTATATTTTTTTGTTTTTCACTAGTAATAGGTATTTTTTGTGTTTATTTGTATTTTTATTTGTATGTTTATTTGTATTTTTTTACATTTCGGAGATCTGTGGAAAGTTTATTATTTCTTTTCAAAGCCATTTTTTTTTTTCTTTCTGCGGCAAGCTCAATTGTCATGAAACTTTTAAAACGTGATTAAATAGACTGGCCAGAGGTTGTCAGAAGCTACTATATTTTAAATTTTCAGTCTCCTGGCCAACCTCCAACTGTGCTCAATTCTATTATGCTCCCAACTAACCAGCACCAGACGTTAGTTCGCTTAACTAAACCAGAAAGTTGTCTTTTGACATTACGTGGATGAAATATTATTGAGCTTTCGAATTTATACAGTTCTCAATATTTTTTTAATTTTGAAACTCACAGCCCGATGGTGTGACGTATACGTCAGTATTCGAGGCGGAATATGGTATTTTCAATGTGTCAATAAATGATTCCAAAAGCTCCGACAGATGGCTTTAGTTTTATATGATCTGTCAAAATTTGAGACAGGCTTCATATTAAAATCTCTATGCTTATGCGAAAAATATTTAATTTTTGACACTGACAGATCATGATCTGCTAAGCCCTCTATCAGAAATAAAGAAAATCTCTTCTTTTTCTTCTACAAATGTCATATTGAAAAGCCCATATTGGTGTGACGTATACGATTGATGGTACGGTCGCCGAATTTTACGTGTAAAACGTCGTCATGGGAATATTCTCTACTTACGATAAGAAAACCGGTTGTAACTAGTTATAAGCATTAGCTCTGGAAATCTACGTCACAGCTTTAAGTAATTTTATTACCTTGATCGAGAGCTCCACCTGTTGTTGGGGGTGAAACTAACTAACCACTCAGTCAACGTCTACTCGTAAATGTTTTGTGTACTTGGCTAACAAGAAAATGTATTGGAGTCTGGTAGTTTGAGCCTTGAGATTCTGAGCCGGAGGTCGTGAATTCGGTTCCCGGGGAAGACATAAAAAGTTGATAATTATATATTTTAATTTGTAAGTTTTTTATTGAAGATAATTTTTTAAAGTATGAATGGCAAAAAACCGAGCTCAGTTGCGTACTAACGGGGTCTGTACGGGGTGTAAGAGACAGCGTCCCGCAAACTTATAGGGGTTGCTCAGTCAACGAAACTGAACAACTACCACCAGGATATTTTTTCAGGAAATGAAAAAAAAATTGCTTTTTCATACAAAATGACCACATCGATCAGACAATTTGTATGGAAAAGCAAATTTTTTTTCATTTCCTGAAAAAAAAACCTGGCGATGTGTTCAGTATCGTTGTCTGAGCAACCCCTATCAGTTTGCGGGACGCTGTCCCTTACACCCGGTATAGTACAGCTGTAAACTGCCACAAGCTGATGATGAAAAGCTAAATTAAATTTCGTACAGTTTGGTTTGGACAATGCAGGCTAGATTAGCTAATTAGCTACACCAATTATTACTCTTTCCTGGGGAAAACGTCTTGCGTAAAAAGTTGGGTGAAACCATAGTCACAGTATAATAAATGGTATTACTAACCCATAGTGAAGCCACGTTTTGAAAAAAAAAACAGTTTAATACATACATAACGTCACGCCTCTTTCCCGGAGGGGTAGGCAGAGATCACATCCTTCCACTTGCTACGATCCTTGCAAACTTTTTTCGCTTCATCTACATTCATCAATCTTTTCATGCACACTCGTCGGTTTAGGTAAAAAACATACATACATACATATTATCACGCCTTTATCCCTAATGGGGTAGGCAGAGCGTAAACAACCTAAACATAGGTCGTTTCGTCATGTCTGACAAATTTTGAGGGTTATTCCAGATGGATCGGTATATTGCAATAGTGACAGGTTGTCAGCCTATCGCCTAAATTACAATACTGAAACCATCGAATCCCTTAGCTGACTTTTACAGCATGTCCGGGAGAATATGCAGCTGGCACATTCTATGTTTTTCTCTCACTCCCAGTCCAGCATGGAAGGTAGGTAAAAAACAGTACCTACAAAACAGTACCTACAAACAGTACCTACAAACAGTACCTACAAACAGTACCTACAAAATAAAAGTTAAAACAACACAAAGCACATTTTTCTCCTGCCTCTATCAGACATTTTCAGCTACGAAAAATGTAAGCTTTAAATCAAGTCATGATATATGGCCATTTGAATTTCACTTCATGAATAATATTGTAACTCATACATACCGTATCTTTCTATGTGAAGTGTGAGTTAGGCGACTCTTACACGGGTATGAGCTACATGAAACTCGATTTTCAATTTTATGTTACATAAATCAGATTGTAAGTGAAATTCTTCTCTTTCTAGTGAGATTTTTGCTATGCAACTTAAGAAATTGTGTTTAAGTAAGATAATTTAGGCCCGTATTTATAATCAGCTCTCAAGAGTGACAGCGAGTTTGAGTTTGTATCAGAAATGTCTTTTCAGTACAAAACGATCTGTCAAATCCATACTTAATATTGCTCTCAATCTTGAGATCGCTTTATAAATACGACCCATAGATTTGTTTAAAATTCAATGACCATAATTTTATTACATCACGCCCAGATACGTCATAATCATAATAGAGTTGGAAAACAAAAGGTGTTATTGTAACGATTTTTAGTATAGGTACTTACGTAGAGCCAGCAAAAAGATGTAGCAGCCAATAATATATTATTTATGATACATTTAATGTATATGTATTATGTTATATTATATATTATTATTCAAAATTAGGTTTATTCCTATGTTTTTAACTTTTTTAGTAATAGTCATAATTTCTGCACCTGCCTTGAAATTTCTACATGCCCTAAGCGATCTCAAGATTGAGAGCAATATTAAGTATGGATTTGACAGGTCGTTTAGTACTGAAATGACATTTCTGATACAAACTCAAATTCGCTGTCAGTCTTGAGAGCTATACAACTTTTTAAGCACTCACGATTATTTACACTCATTTTACTTTTTATCGGGTCTATTCCGGATACCGTGAGTGTTGTGTGCCGGTCGCCTAGTGTTTACGAACAATAAAAATTATTATGACAATATGTGGGTAGTGTAACATCTAGCTGCCCATCGCCCTGATGACATCTCGCTGGATCTTCAGTCGACCCGCGACCACGACAATTGAAAACTTGTTGAAACGTCGGGAACCAGGTAAATTCCTATGATTTACCACCAAAATCTATCGCGAATAGACCCGATAAAAAGTAAAATGAGTCTTGAGAGCTGATTATAAATACGACTATACAAAATAAATATAGGCCCGTATTTATAATCAGCTCTCAAGAGTGACAGCGAGTTTGAGTTCGTATCAGAAACGTCATTCCAATACACAATAACCTGTCAAATTCGCACTCAATATTGCTCTCAATATAGAGATGGCTTTATAAATACGAGCCATATTTATACTACTTCTTACCTTTGTCTAAACTGTGGAACTGACCTCACATTTTCCTGGTTTTACTGCGCTTTATCCTGCCTGAGAAATGGCGGACTCGGTTCATTCCCACAGTAATAATATAAGGCGAGGTAAAGATATATTTTGTCCTCAGGATGTGACTTGACTTAACCCGTTTTAGGGTTCCGTAAATTGCAGATAATATTTAGAATACAAGGAAATAGTGTTTCAAAAAACCTTAGCAATATTAATATCCTATAGATGGAAAACAAAAATGCTCCATATTACCATGTTGGACCGGGTTTGATACGATATAGAAAAAAAATCTATTAGATTTTATTGAGACTTGTCGTATTGTGTAATTTAGGCAATGAGCTGAAAAAATTGTCTGCACAAACTATAGTAGTTTATGAAGATGCTTCATATTGAGGGGCATTACAATACGAGTGTGGTTTGTTGGAAAACATTGATAAATAAAAAATATCTTCTTTGTCACTATCACACATTTTTAGGCTCAAAATATACTAAAGACGTTATTTTTGAAGCGAACAACGGAAAAACAAATACTGAAGACTAGGCTGCATGGACTCAAGCTCTTCGCCTTCCCTTATAATATGGGAGAACTTTAAAAAAAAATCGCTTTGACGTTTATAACTCGAACATTACTTTATGGTAGTAGATAGAAACAATATTCAATACAGTATACACTTTTAGTGATATAAAACTTTTTGAAATTAAGTAGTTCTCCAATGTGCTCTGCTTGCCTCATAATGCGCGAGTAGAATAAGTATATTTTAAATTGAGAAAAACTTTTAATCCAGAACACCGATTGCGCAAAACTAAGTCACTCTTGACAATTTTTTGCTAATTCATCCTTCCCAAGCGTAGAATTAGTCTTTGTAAAAAGTTCCTTCACGTAACTTTTCCTCGGTTGCTTCCTTTTGCAATGAACTAGAGAAACCAAAGTAGTTAATATTTTTTAAGGAATATTTTCTGGTTTGAACTGGTTTTTGCGCGGCTAAGTTTCATGATGTTGCAATGTTGTTGGAAGGATTTTTAATAAGGGGAATGTTGTTTGCAATAACTAAGTATTTAAAAAATCATCTTGAAAAATACAAATACATACATACATACATATAAACACGCCTTTATCCCTAATGGGGTAGGCAGAGCGTAAACGACCAAAACAAAGGTCGTTCCGCCACGTCTGACAAATTTTGAGGGTTATTCCAGATGGATCTGTATATTGCTATAGTGACAGGTTGTCAGCCCATCGCCTAAATTACAATACTGAAACCCTCATATCCCTTAGCTGATTTTTACAGCATGCCCGGGAGGAGATGCAGCTGGCACATTCTATGTTTTTCTATCACTCCCAGTCCAGCATGGAAAAAAATACAAATAAACATACAAATAAAAATACAAATAAACACAAAAAATACCTATTACTAGTGAAAAACAAAAAAATATAACAAAACAAACCACTAAGCATTTAAATCAAAAGGCTAGATATTTCTATTCTGAGATGTTAAAACGTCTGTCTTCAACCATGCAAGTGATAATATACCGCTCTGAGGGGCTGTCGGGTCAACGGGATTTGAGATCAAATCCCGTTTAATAGAGAACATGCATATCAAATATTATCCGTATCTGAACTTATTTACAAAAAAAATCATAAATTATAATAACAACAGTGAAAACAGAAATTAAAGTCGGGTAAAAAGAAGCTTTTGTCCTATTCCACGATCTAACCTTTATGTGTGCTAAGTTTCATCTCGATCCGTCCAGTGGTTGAAGCGTGATTGAGTAACAAACATTATAAATACAAGTAAAATTTTTGGTTATGCGTACAACAATTACAACTTTGTGAAAAAAATGGGTGTGCAATGCGGACGAGACCATGAAAATAAAGGTTTTTTTTTTAATTAAACATTTTTAAATAGATTATACAATTCAGATTTATATCGTGGTTATGTTAATTCCATTCCAAATCCACTCATAAACAAATCAATTAATTTTATCTCAATGTTACAAGTATATTTATGTCTTATGTTATGTCATACCTAGGCTGTACTAAATTATGCGATATACAAAATTGAATGTTAGAACAAAAGATTAACCACGTCTGCTTTTTGAAGTCAGAGGTTTTCAAACTTTACGGCAATAAAACAAAAATGTAAAAATATGAAGAAAAAATACCTAAGAATTTGATTTTAGAGATATGACTTACCTAATACATTAGAAATAATTACAATCTAACCTCTTTCGTCAACAGAAAATGTTTGCTTTCCACCAATAAAATAGAAATTCATGGAGTGCATAACATATTAATTAACTACCTTTGTCAAACATCAGGCACTGCTGCTTACATATAGGTATATAAAAGTTTGAGAAACCCTGAGCTAGGTGTTCTAGATAACCTTACTCAAGTCTAGACCTAGACCGACCCTTTCTAACATTAGCATAGAACAAAATCAGCAGAAATGTTTTACTGTTATAGTTTCTTGAAATAGTTATTTTTACTTGAAATATAATAAAAAAGTAATATTATCCATTTATTTATTCGTTTTATTTATTGAGAAGAAAACAATAGTTTAGTAATTTAAAAAAAATGCTTAGCTAAAAAAATACAAATAGGTAATTATTCCAGATAGTGAAACCAAAAACAACTTCGTACAGCTTGAACAATCATTTAGCTACTTATATTATAGATTATTTTAACTTAGGGTTAGTTGAAATGTTTATCTTGACAGCCATGATTATGAATTTGAACAGTGTGGAATTTGAACAACAGAGCGTTTGAATGTTCTCTCGCGACACAAATTTTATTTTAAGACAACGCTGTCACTGACATAATTTGAAAGAGATAGACAGATAACACATGACTTTGACATTACTAAATTATTGAGACGTCAGTTAAGAGCTGTCAAAGTCATGTGTTTATTTTATATAAAGTTGAAAACGTGACAGCGCTATCTTAAAATTAGAATTCTTCCTATTTGTAGCATTACGAGAATCATCAAAATACCTTCATTACCTCTGAATTTATAATTACCACCTAACGTTAGATGTAACCGGGTTTAAACGTAAAATATAATTCCTCAAAAGCCTTCCACATTTCACCCACAAAATTGTACTTAAAACTTATATAACTCACTTACAACACGGGGATAACGCGGCGTAGTAAAAGCTACGGCGTAGCGGCATCGTAGCGATGTACTACGAGGCGTAGCGGCTCATTAATCATTTTAAAACTCGTACGTTTTTGAACGGGTTGCTCCCGCATGATCCAGACAGATGAAGATTTATTTTTATTAACCTGTATTTTTGTGCGGTTTGTGACGAACCGTGGTGTCAGAGATTTTGAATCGCTTTAGAGGCTTGTGTCATGGGGTTTGTGTAATAATCACATAACTACAAGATAACTGTTATTACTTAATATTAATAATAAAATAGTTATTTTTCCTTTTATTAAATTAGCTACTTTATATTTTCCTTACCAATCTGAGTAAAGAGATTTCACGATTTCACTGACGAATGGGCGCTTTTCCACTAGACGGCACGTCAACGGAAACGGCGACGGTACGGTACCGTCGACGATATCGTAGGTGATATAATGTATGAAAATCAATGAAATTATATGACACGCTTTTCCACTTGCCGGCACGGCACCGTCACGGCATGTCATCGATTCCCATAGATATTGTCACGTGATCGTCGCCGTGCCGTCGCCGTTGCCGTTGACGTGCCGTCTAGTGGAAAAGAGCCCAATCTAAAGCTTCAAGATCAAGATCCTATGGTTTATACAACTAAGGTCTCTCAGGCAGGGCAATTTTTGGTATGTTATAATTGCAATTACAGTTTGAGTTTATTGTTTGTTACTAGTGGGTGCTTCGTACACTTAATCAATTAAAGAAACTTTTGTCTTATACTATAAAGTTTGCCTATTAATTTAACTATAAGCGTACATACAATTCTATTTGAAGCTACACATTATTCAGCTATAATTGTAAAGGAGTTATGTTCGTTAGTTTTGAGTTGGGGTTGAATTGTTTAATAAGTTTCATTGTCTTTGTTAACTAATGAAACTTCAAATGAATTGAATAATTGTTACAATATAAAAAAATATGTTGTGTGAATGTTTTTTTTATTGACATTATTGACAACAATAAAACAAATTGAAATTTTGCATTTATTTAATGTTTTTAATATGTGATTATTATGTTATTTATTTTTTTATTTAAAAACTCAAGAAAATGTTTTAAGCTGCTTTAATAATGTAGTTTATGAGAATATAACTTTTTAATGCGTTTGACTTCGTTACGTCAACGTTTTGGGGATTGTTGCTTCGGTTGAAGGTAGCGGGGAGAGGGATATGTAGAAAGGGGGAGGGGGATGGAGATTTCACTGATTAAATTAATGGGCTTTTAAACAGATACAAAATGTTCACTTGAAAGTAATTTCCGAATAATTACTTATACGAAATGAGTTTGCTTTGCATGTAGTTTTAATACGTGCTTTGATATTAGATACATACATGCCATCACGCTTGTATCCCTAACGAAGTAGGCAGAGCGTTAACGATAAAAAAAAAAAATAAACCACCACGTCTGACAAGTTTTGAGGGTTGTTCAAGAAAGAGATCTGTATGTTGCTGTAGTGACAGGTTGTCAGCCCATCGCCTTATCCACAATACTAAAACCCTCCAATCTCTTAGCTGGTTTTTACAGCATGCCCGGGAGGAGATGCAGCTGGCACATTCTATGTTCTTCTATCGCCCCCCAGTCCGGCATGGAAGACTTTGATATTCAATTTTAAATAAATCAAATTACGTGTGAAACTGTGGAATAAAGAGCTAGTTAATGCAATCAAATAACAACATATACTTTTCAAAGAGATGGCAAAAATTGGAAATAATTAGAAACACGACTAAAACAAAAAACGAAAAGAAAAATACAGTATTCAGACATGCGAGTGAAAATAATAAAACTAAAATGCAAAAAAGGCATTCAACCATCGACTATAAAAACTATCGATTACTGTCCAACACTATCTTAAGTTATCTTTCACTAGAAGACAATGTTAGTTGAACGAAGACACAGCTAAAGTCACTTTCTTATCTTTTAATTAAGACTTCAAACTGCACATTCATACTGGAATCGGCGATTGCTCAGCTTACACGTCACGCCTGTAGTCTTTACGGGGTAAACAGAGCGTCAACCGGTCTATTAAAAACCGTTTTGACAACGTTTGACAAGGTTTGAGTGTCGTTTCTTAGAGAGTATTGGTTGCTAATCTTCTTCTTAGCGAGTGGATTTTCGAGTCGAACAACGACCCGATAAACCCTGGTGTCAGAGTTTTCAAACCGCCTAGTAGCACAGTTATATAGGCCTCTGACATGGTTTCAGTAACGACCACTATCAACGACAGTGACCGGGACCGACGGCTTAACGTGTCCTCCGAAGCACGGAATCCTTTTTCTTTTCGGACAATCAGGTGATTCAGCCTGCAATGTCCTAACCAAACTGGGGAAAACCTCACAAAGTGATAAATTGACAAATATCATTGTGTACCCCCCTGGGAATCGAACCCAGGACCTCCGGATCGTAAGCCCACGGCTTAGACCACTAGACCACAGAGGTAGTCATTGTCAAGTTGATATTATGAGAGACCCATGTCCATTGCTATTTGAGCAATATAGTGCTAGTTAGCTATCAAGATAATCAGATATATACCAAACTCTGCGAACCTTGCCATTAGAGTTATCGCTAGCAAAATGGCCTCTAACTTTATCAGTAGGTACCTCAAGAACCTGTACAGTGTCCACGTTATCCACACTGACATTTCGAATCAATAGTTTCCGACCATAGACTTATACTTTGGAGTAGATCACGCCACCTCTTCAACTTATATAAAAGCGACCGTGCATCTTTTTCTGTGGTGAAAGTTACGATTAGACAAAGACAGACAGACAAAGACAATGCCCTAAGTTGAGGTGTGAACCCCAATGGTCGCTAGAAGATAATGTTGTAATTTTATCAGGTTATAGATTGCGTGTAGAAACTCTCTGCCTGGTCCGATACCGCTTTTAAGACTACTCATGGAAACAGAATAAACCCTTTAAAAAAGAATCAAAAGGGTTACTTCTAATATTTCATTTTATACAGCTTAATATTGCACACTTAATTATTGTTTTGATCGAGCGAGACGTAAAAAAAAGAATCGACCAAAAAAAAGACTAAATTGGGCTCTAAATTCCGATAGCCAGAGTGTTTTACTTGACTGGCGGAATCTACTCCAACATAGGTCTGTGGAATCAATAGTTTCTTGACTATGACAAAAGTTCAGTATAGCTGACATGTCCGACTTGGCGCAACTTTCACAACTCTGCTAACTTCGCATTCAGAACTTGGCGCGTTCGAGTTGTGTCCTCAGATGTATGTTTGTGTTTGGATTGGAAACGTGAAACTATTGAAAAGGAAACATACGTTTATAGGATTATATGCCATGCTGTGCTAGGAGAGATAGCAGAACATAGAATGTACTAACTGCTTTTTTTCCCGGGCATATTGCACGCATCATAGGAGAAACGCGGCTTTTGGTGTATTGCAATTAAGTTGAAACGCTGATAACCTATGGCTGAGCAATAAACATTTAGTTTTTTTTTCTAAAAGCCAGTGCCAGTTTAAGGCCCGTATTTATAATCAGCTCTCAAGAGTGACAGCGTGTTTGAGTCCGTATCAGAAATGTCATTACAGTACAAAATGATCTATCAAATTCATACTTAATATTGCTCTCAATCTTGAGATCGCTTTATAAATACGAGCCTAGGAAAGCTCCTTTTGTAGCTTAAACTAGAGTCAAAAGCAAATCCATCGCTAAGAATTTTAAATAAAAGTTGATCCAAGATATTTGACAGCGTAATCATATACCTTGCGACAAAATAAATATAAGTTTTTTAGAAAAATTTGCTGAAAAATATAACTACTTTAATGCATTAGTGCTAATAATATGCCAAACAAGGTTAGTACAATTTTTAGATTCAACTTAAAGTTACTTAAAATACACTTCATTCCAAAGAAGCCGGGCTTACTTATCCCGAGCTGTGACACTTAATGGAAAATATGCTAATTTTTATACAGCGACAGGTATTTTTTTTCTTATTTTATAATTTTCTAGACGCTCCTCTCAAGAGCTTTAAAAAAAGTCTGTAAATGAAAATTGTTTTTGAGTTGAAATTAAATTGAATGTTATTTATGTTACCTACTGTAACAGCTACTAACAGTTTTTTGCAGTTAATTATATCCCACCAAAAACATAAACGTGAAAATTAAAGCCAAGTTCATGGTGTGATGTTTAGTTTTCGCAAAAAAAGTTCATCGATGCGACTCGGTTTTCGTGCTATGAGGTTGTTCTAGACAACAGGTACAGCAGCCGAAAGGTTATTGCCCGTTTGGCGCCAGGGTACACGTGCAGGGCTATGGTGGCAGGTCCTGCGGACGTGGAGCAACTTTGCCCCCCCCCCCCCCAGTAGACTGACGAACGACGTGCAGGATGTTACATTTACAGGGAATACTGCTGCTCATTTTCTAAAATAATATTTATTGTAATATTTTCGAAAAAAAAAAAACAAGTCATCCATGACAAAATAAATATAAACACATATTTGCACACGTCATACAAAGGTACCCTCTGTATAAAACAAGAAATATATAGGTAAAGAAGTCACTTTTCTATGACGCTGAATGTACTTAAATTTATTTGATCAAACTAGACGTTACATTACATTACATAATTATCAGTCTCAGGTAAAAAAAATACAATGGAATGGGTAATAAGAGCCAAGGTCTGACATGATATATTATGATCCAAGGGACTTGAGGTCAGACATGACAATATGAGTTACATTTTCATTAACCGTTTCTGATGAAATTAACTGTGCCTTTAACTTGGGGTGGACCTCTTTAAAATTCCAGTCGCGGTACTACTTTCAATTCCAGTTGTGTCTCCAGAGTTAAGTATGCTGACATGGTTTACTTGCCAGCCCTTAACTGCCTCCGTGGTCTAGCAGTCTGAGCCGTCGGCTTTCGAACCGGAGGTCGTAGGTTCGATTCCCAGGGGGAAAATAAAGTTGATATTCGTCAGTTTATCTATTGTGCTATTAAGCGTATCAAAAACAGGTCGTATCGGGTCAATCGACTCGAATCCCACACGTCAAGAAGAAGACCAGGAAGATATTCTAGAATAAAAATTTGTAAGCGATACAATAGTTGTGCTCGTTTCAACAAAAAAACATCCATTATATTGTTTACCACTTATGATGACTCAGCAAACAAATTCTACACGACACTATTATACAAGATTAAACACCATCTGATCTGAAGACTTCAATACTTCCATGCTGGACTGGGAGCGATAGAAAAACATAGAATGTGCCAGCTGCATCTCCTCCCGGGCATGCTGTAAAAACCAGCTAAGGGATTCGAGGGTTTCAGTGTATTGCAATATAGGCGATGGGCTGACAGCCCGTCACTATAGCAATATACATAATCATCATCTGTATTAGCCCTCGAAACTTGTCCGACGTGGCGGAACAACCTATGTTTAGGTCGTTTTTGCTCTGCCTACCCCATTAGGGATACAGGCGTGATTTTATGTATGTATGATCTGAAGATCTCTTAAACCGAACATTACACCAGTGGTTTCCAAAGGCCTTTTTGTACAAGCCCCCAACATGGGTATTCAATTCAATCCATTATTGTTTTGAGTCCATCCCCTGGGGGGTACAATCCTATCATTGTCTGAATAAGATAGTTGGGGGTGAGCTTTAAGTTTGTTGTTACATTCACAACATTTGTGTCTTTGTTGTTGATCAAATGCATTTGAGGGAATCGTTTAATCCCGTATGGGTTAAGCAGTGCGTCAACAGCCTCGAAAAAGGCTTTCCGGACAGTACCTATACAATATACATACATGTAACCACACCTTATAGAGTAGGCATAGGCAGAGCATCAACTACCTAAAAATAGGGCGTTTTGCCACATCTCGCAAGGTTTTAGGGTCATTTTAGGCCCGTATTTATAATCAGCTCTCAAGAGTGACAGCGAGTTTGAGTTTGAATCAGAAATGTCATTTCAGTACAAAACGATCTGTCAAATACACACTTAATATCGCTGTCAGACTATTGAGATCGCTTTATAAATGCGATCCTTAGAAAGCAGTAACTGTGTAATGGTATCGTTATAGGTTGTCAACCTTTCACCTAAATTATGTTGCACTGAAAACCTCACCCCCACTGATGTTTTTTTTTATTGAAGAGAAACAACTGGAACATACGCAGGGTGTAAGGGACAGCGTCCCGCAAACTGATAGGGATTGCTCAGTCAACGATACTGAACATATATCACCAGGTTTTTTTTTTCAGGAAATGAAAAAAAAAAATTTGCTTTTCCATACAAATTGTCTGATCAATGTGGTCATTTTGTATGAAAAAGCAAATTTTTATTTTCATTTCCTGAAAAAAAATACTGGTGGTAGTTGTTCAGTATCGTTGACTGAGCAACCCCTATCAGTTTGCGGGACGCTGTCCCTTACACCCGGTATAACTCTTCCAATCCAGCTTGCTTTTAGGTCTGCATCCATTTATTGTTTTGAGTCCACCCCCTAGGGGGTACAATGCTACCATTGTCTGAATTAGATAGTTCGGGATGAGTCTCAAGTTGTGGTTACATTCACAACATGTGTTTCTGTTGTTTTGGTGTTATACAAGTGCATTTGAGCGAACTTCCTCAATGGATAATCATGCTTTTGTCTCTTACGGAGTAGACAGATCGTCAATAACCTAGAAAAAGTCTTTTTGGGTGGTATGTACCTATACCAGAATCACTACTAACATTCATCATCTTCCTAGCCTTTTTCCCACGGGGTCGGCTACCTAACCTAGGGGATTGAACGAGGGTACTAGTTTTTACACAGAGCGACTGCCATTTGACCTCTGCAACCCAGAAGGGAAACCAGACCCAATGCTAGATTAGGTTACACACAACCTTTGAATTTCTTCGTAGGTGTGTGCAGGTTTCCTCACAATGTTTTCCTTCACCGTAAAAGCGCCGAATAAACGTACATATGAAATTCGAAAACCGAAAAACACATTGGTACGTGGTGGGGTTCGGACAGAAGGCCGCGGCCCTATCCACTACACCATCTGGTCAAATAAAGACGACCATGGAGCAAAATTTCCCAGAATTTGAAACACCCAAATTTCCTTCTTTCAGCGCTTCGAGTTCATCATTAAAAAAATCGTTAGAGTTTACTTAATCATCTGCTTAGTTCAAAAGCCTCTTTATTGCTTCCCTCAGTTGGTTAAAAAGAAACCCGACCCTAACCCAATATGTTCCGGGATGAATTAACCCAAGTACCCTGGCTTTATTAAATTCTTAGCTCTTTCGCAGACATGCGAGCCTTAATGAAATCCCGATTCAGGAGGTTTTTTAGTCGGATAAGCAAAAAAGGATTATTATTATTTATTAGAAAAAAAAAACGAAACATACATTAAAAAAAAGCGAAAGTGGCTACAAAAACTCCCTGAGGGTTTATGTGTAACCACTACTCGTCACAATCAAAATAAAATATAATTAAAAGGTAAGAGAAATAACCAAAAGTTGACCAACCAAAGCAGTGGGGCACATACCAAACAATCGCGTCATCAATTGGTACATATAAATTGGCGGGAGTAAGACTAGTAGCAGGCGCGATGACGCATTCTTTTGATGGGCCCCACAGCTTTGGCCGGTCAGCAGCTAGTAGTAAACAAGTGCGGAACAAAGAGAACGTTGTAGTGTGCGGCCGTGCAAAAGGTGATACAGGATGTGCTTTTTTTGTGAATATTATAAATATACTATTTTTAATATCTATATATATATATATATATATTTCTATTATTATTTTGTATGTAAAAGATGTATAAAATGTTTTTTCAGTTTATATTTAATATTTTTATAAGTAATACCGGCTTTTACATCAGAAGGTAATTTATTAATAAGAGTAGGTACAATATAATTAGTCGTTCGTTTACCATACAGATTTTTGAAAGAAGGGACTAATAATTTTTTTTGTGTTACACTTCTTGTTATGTGCGTAGGGTGACATGTTACATTTAAAATCGATGTGTTGAAGAAGTTCTCCACCAACAGCATGTAATTAATTTTATCATGAACAGGAATTATTTTGCAATATGCAAATAATTCGTGATAGTCATTTATTTATATAGTTTGCCTCCATACAGGATTTTAAAAAAAAGTACCTACTCCTTTAAACCACATGTTCTACTAAAGACTTGCTCGAAAAACAAAATACTGTGTTTTCCTTACAAAGATGTCCTCATCTGCAATTTTGTATGGACAATTTTATTTTAGCTAAAAATTTTGTGCAACTTTCCCCAAGGAACGTTAGGTAGAAATAAAAAAAAATATTGACCCTCCTACACAAATTATGTCATTTAAATAAAGTAAAAAAAAAAAAAAAAAAATTATGTCAGCGGCTAGAATCAGTTTGTATGGGTAGATTTACAACCTAAAGTTTGGTTATAATTTTTTATTACCCTCGGTCTATATATTATGCATTATTTTATATGTACGATCGACGAATTTTACGATCGTCAAATTTTAATTTGATAATTAAAATCTGATGAGTTGGGAAATATCTTTTTCAAGGTAAATCTAAAACTAAAATCGCTCTCAATTGCGTAGAAAAAAATTCTCTCTAAATACAGGGTGTTAATTTAATTGCGTGCCATAGCTAAGGGGGTGTTTCAGTAACGTAAAAGGAGCCCATAAAAAAACGAAAAAAAACCAACCAAGACGCCTGCCATGCGAGTTTACCACCCAACAGGAGGGGCCATATCCAGTATTGGACTTTTGTGGATAGGTATAACATTTATGTCAAAAACAAAAGTCAAAAATAATCCTACTAATCTTATCCTATTAATGATACTACTAATATTATAAATGAGAAAGAATATAAATTTAGTCAACAAAATCTTTTCACTTCGAGAAATTCGCGAATTAAATTCTGTTTATGACAGTTTTGCCTTTCGTTCTCACGTTAATTAATTGTCACAACTTTTATACAGATAAAAAGTCAAGCGACGCCATTTGTAAATGTTAGAATACAGTTTGTTTGTTTATGCTAAACAGTTTCAAAGTTACAGTCTGATTGTATCTGGGACTATTGTTTTAGCGCTGCAAAATGTCGAATGGGATAGCACGTATAATAAAATCGTTAAAAGTTTACAACGAGTTTTTTATCTCTGCATGAATTTTATATGTCTTTGTAAATAGTGAATTTAGGCTCATATTTATAAAGCGATCTCAAGATTAAGAGCAATATTGAGTGCGAATTTGACAGGTAATTTTGTACTGAAATGACATTTCTGATACGAACTCAAACTCGCTGTCACTCTTGAGAGCTGATTATAAATACGGGCCTTAGAGACGTTATAATTATGCCCGTTAATTTTTAAAACTGCTTGATTTTATAGACTCGACACAATAAATTATTGTTTTCAAAGTGCAAATGTCATAAACAATCAATACTTCCATAAAGGTTTCGAACGAGTACTGCACGGTTCTTTCCTCCCTCAAATCTGAAATGTTACTTACTTATACAACATGTAACAGAAAGGGTATATGCATCGAGAAATGTGTGAATCTACCCATGAAACTGAACAACTTTCCCTAAGGAACATAGGTCGAAATACGAAAAAAAAAAAACTTCCCATACTAAGTGCGCTATCAGCTGATGCATTTTGTATGGTAGGTAAAACTTTTTTTTTTCGACCTATGTTCCTTAGGGAAAGTTGTTCAGTTTCATGGGTATATTCACACCTTTCTCGATGCATATCTGTTACACGTTGTATAAACAGATTCTCCGGTGAGGGAGGGGGACATTTTCTATGTTGTGCTTCACAGCCATATTTTAATACAAAAAGTGGCATCCAAGATCTTCACTTCAAATTGAATACTTCCATACATCACAAAACAGGCCGAATTCCACCTGAACACCTCAAAGCGGAACTAAAAGCCAAAGAAAGAGAGGCAACAAACCATTATTTTGCGTTAAAGACACTCCAATCTGAATGAACACCTCAAGTGGAGCAATCCTTCGAGAGTCTTCATTGTACCACAACGCAGTCCTAAGTGGGTGATCGTGGAGAGGAAATTTTATATTGTTTACGATGAAAGGTTTTTGATAAAAAGTGGGAAGCGCGATTTGGTGAGGAAAAAACCGGTCAAGTGCGAGCCGGACTCGCTCATCGAGGCTTCCGTACCAACTTAGGGGTATTTAAAGCGAATATAGAACCGTCCCTCGATCACTCAGACTTTTTTCACCCAAAAATACACATTGGAGTGATCCTATAAGGGTTCCTTTTTTCCTTTTGAGGTACGGAACCCTAAAAATGTTTGAATACTTAAAGTGATGAGAATCGTGATGTAAAAATAAGCGACACAAAAGAGCTGATTTTAAAGTAAGTATCAACAGATCTTGAGTTTGAAAAATAAAGGTGTGT
>JARACY010000954.1:0-70475 GCA_029255725.1 Scrobipalpa atriplicella
CCGCATTATTGACAAGCCCCGAGTTATTGAAGTACCAGCTAAAGATTAAATTGAACACAGATTTTGGGAGATATTCTTAATTTCTACATATTTTAATATTAGAGTCAAAGTGGAGTTTTGTCATTATTCATGTTTTCCTTTCCATAATATTTTTTTTTATAAATCACAAAAATAACCTTGACCTTGCAAATTATGACTGATAGTGCTGTTTTGACAGCCTTCAATGGATTATAGCTAAATCAGTGCAAGAAAGCTTTTTAATACTAGTGATTTTGGTGTTTATAATTTTAGTTAAGAGTACATTAAATTTAAATAAGAGAACATTTCCATTAGGTGTCCTAAACCTAACAATAATTGTTTGCAGCTTATGCAAATTGTGAGATAATTATAATAATTATTAGAATAAAGTTATTTTTCAGTCAAAATTATTGTGGTTTTATTTAACAACTAACTTTTTTAATTGAATTATTGATTTTCATTGTTTCCACTATCCCAACATCCAATCCCTATCAATAATATTCTGTAATGTAAAAACTACTTTCTTTCCTTTTACCTTACCCCTTCCTTACTTACTACCTTCTTAAATAAAGTATGAATTTTAAGTTCTCTGAGATTTCAAGCGCATTCATCTGCAATGCTAGTGCCACTTTAAAAAACTCACAGGTACAGATCGCGCCAAACTTCTAGACCGCTCTGAATACAACGCGAACCGTCGCAGTAGCAAAAAATAGGAAACAGCGGGGGGCTGCGCGAAGCAACTTCAGAGCGGTCTAGAAGTATGGCGCGATCTGTATAAGAGTAAGTTCGTCCATGATACTAGTCTCCAGCCAAGCTCTCTGGATGTTAAAAAAGTACTGCGTTGGTTTAAAGCACGTAACGTAATATATCAATCAGTGATATACGACACACAAACCACACATTAAATAAATAAAAAGATTTAAAAATTAAATTCGTTAAACAGAAAGAAGGCCAACCGTAGTCACGCACAGCGCACACCACACTACGGCGTTCTTCACAGGTACTCTGACGCCGCAGTGCGTGCCCCGCGCCCGTTCGGTCGCGCCGTTCGTTGCTGCCCCGCGCCTGCCGTGCCATAGTGTGCATGACTATGGTTAGCCTACTTGTTTCTGTTTTACGAATTTAATAAAATTTTAAGATGATTATATTTTATTTAAGACTCGTATTTATAAAGCGATCTCAAGATTGAGAGCGATATTGAGTGCGGATTTGACAGGTCATTTTGTACTGGAATGACATTTCTGATACAAACTCAAACTCGCTGTCACTCTTGAGAGCTGATTATAAATACGGGCCTAAGTGTAGTTTGTGTTGTATATCACTAATATTACGTGGTTTAAAGAAATGCAGTACTTTTTTTTCACCCTGTATAAATATTATATTCAAGCTCTTACTGGAAAAAAAGTCTGATAATGGCACATTTCTAGTCAGATCTCTAGTATAGCTCTCTATTGACAGGAAATAGTTAAATAAAAAACATGCTTAAAATAAGTTTTTTTGTATTTATTCTGTAGATGTAATTACCAAGGATGAACAGGTAGATAACAAAAGTTATCTGTGAATTAACAAGCAAGATTTGTACAATTATTATCATTAACTACAATTTATGATGATACATTACATTGTAATGTAAGGGTAAAAGCGAGGGTGGAACTGTTCTACTAATTTAGGCGCACCTGTTAACTGCTTAATTTCATTGAACTTCAAGCTAGAATCTTAACTTATATGGTGCAAATTACATTTCAATGATTAAAATTTAATGAACACAAAGTTAGTGCTTACATACATTCAAATTATATATTATGTAATTTACCTTTACCTTACCATTGGTGCAAACAAAAGTATGAATAAGTTATAAAATTATGTTTTAATACTTATTTTTTGTCTTTATGAGAAACCTTCCCTTTCACAAAATTTAAAGACAGATTCATAGGACTTATAATTAAAACTTTGATTGGCCACAACTTAATTAACATGGAATGAATTCCAGACTTGAAATCTAAATTCCTTTACACAAATATTTAAAGTAAACTATGAATTAATTAAACTAAACATACATTCAAAATTCAGGAGTAGGTAGGAGTAAATAGAAAAAAATATTGTCCAATTTGCAAAGAAGCCATAGGTTTAACTGTAGTTCTTATAATTTCTGTGTAAGTATTTTATTTAATAATTAAATGGATAATCTAGTTCTAGTATGTCTGCCTGTCAAGTCATCAAATCTAAACTATTTCTGATTTATGCAATAAATATAAAGAGTAGATCAAGTAGATATGGTTTCAGTAACAGAATTTTAAATGGAATGAAAGCATTTATTAAAATTAAAACTGAAAACTGCTTTGCAAATCACATTTTTGTAGTTTAAATCATGACATAACACATATTAGTTGTTATTTTTTTTTATTAAGGTGGTTTTTAAGTTTTTATGAAATTGTAATATGTTTTTTGAAATTTTCTGAATAAACAAGAAATAATGCTACATTCTCATCTTGTTGTGTCTGTTATGTCCATGAAAACCACATACATAATATCATAAACACAAACATGGCTGTTGTATAAACTTAGATATACATTCATACACATCTAAATATTGCATTCATAAATGGCATTCCACTGAAATACTCCCGTATTTTGTGATGTTATTAAGACCTAAAAATGGTGTATAAAGGTAATTATAAAAATGCTGTACACTTATAAGTCCAAATCAAGCACAATGATGTGGGAAGATTTTCAGTTGAGAGAGAGGTTGAGACACGGTCTCTTGCGTGACCGACTGTCATCACCATTCTGTTCAATATGGCTGTGGTCCCGCTTTTTAGGAGAACTGTTGTTCTGTAAAATGAAAATAATATTAAATTAGTAACATGATTATGAATTCAGGTCCCAATTTTAATAATCAGCATGTTTTTCCCACTCAACTCTACATTATTTATTTTGCCTATACTTTAATTAGGATCGCAGGATATGCAATAAAAGAATTCACCTTTTTCTCCCACTGCTGGTGTAGATATCTTAGAAGAATGTTTGTTTTTTCTGTAACAATAACTGAAATGGAAAGATTTAGACATTATTTATCATTACAAAACATTTATCAGACTGGTGCTAGCTAAACAATGCACTAATTACAAAAAGTTTGACCTTTAGCACTATTTAAATTGATAAAATTGTAGATTTAGAATGACAGAATTCATAAATATTGAAGAGAAAATAATTAGCGTTATTTATGCATCACCAATGGAAATGAATAGGTACAAATTAGATGGCACTTATTAGAAAAAACTTATAGGTATGTAACTTTTAGGTTATTCGATAAAAGTACTCATTATAATACTTTAAGAGTATTGATCAATGCTTCGCAAACTCATTGTAAATGAATTAGACGATAAAATAATTTAGAAACTCACTTTGTTCGGATGGGATATCCTTAGTTGGTAGGTATATTGAAGGCCTCTTCGAACAGTTCCTTATCCCGTGATCAGTGTTGAATAGCGTGAAGTTGTGCTCGTCGTACGACGGCAGATCCTTCAGAAACTCCATCACCGACTGCAGAAAGAAATAAAAGACTCCGATCAAGGACCCAAGGCATGGTGACTGGTGAACAACACATTCACTTATTCAACAAAATAACAACAGTCAACCGATCTTACCATTTTTGTTATACGCCAACAAGATCTGTGCACGTTTCTAAGCAATCAACAATTTGCTAAAGCAAAGAATAAAGGGAAAATAATCAAAAATAAAGTCTAGATTGCCTGGCGCAACCAGATGAGAATGACATTTGATTGTTAATGTTGCCATAAAAAGTGGTAGGATTAGTAGGATTACATGGTAGGAAAACTTAGGTTAGGTTGCCATTTACCAACACTGAGTTTTGTACAATACAAAATAAAAAATACAGCACCTTGTCAAAAACTCCTTCGTAACACTGGCCGGCATAAGTCTTCTTCAAGAACTATATTAAGGCCCCCTTCTTCCAGTGCTCCCTGTCTCTGTCTTTTTCTTTATGTATAAGGAGTACAGAAAATAACCACACTTTCGCTCATTTTTACGTTTTTATTTTATATAGAAAAAAATAAGCGCCAAATTATAAATCTATCCATTAATATCCCTGCCAAACCTGATAAGTAAATGAACTGCTAAATTTTCAAAAAAATAGCATTCACCCAAGTCTCATAAAACTTAAAATACTCTCAAAATCGATGTTACTTCTGATTTTTTTTTTATCGAGTCAAATGTTAAATATTGTGTTTTTATCCATAAAAGTCACTAGATCAAACGTTTATCTGTACTATATATTTTTTTAGGATTTTAAATATGATGATTTCTATGAAAACAACTCGATTTAGAAACATAAATTTCGAAGAAGGGGCCCTTAAAATATAGTGTTTAGTTAACAAATTCTTAAAACAAAACACTGGCTGGCATAAAAAAATTGAACCGCGACGCATTTAGGCGGCAGATTTGAATTTTGAATCAAAGTTGTTTGAATTTTTTAAACTTTTTCTAAAAGTTTTTCGATTCAATCGCAACGTTAATTTTTGAATTTTAATTGAACGTAAAATGAATAGTTTAGTTAATTCTAACTTTAATAGAACTTATAATCCTAGTGGACGGCAAAATGCTTTGTCTGATATAAAAAGATTGCTTACATCTCGTGATACGGAAGCACAGAATAAAGCTTGCGGCTATCTCATAGAAGTGATAGGGCGGTATAATAGAAATTCAAACGAAGGTGCTCGATTAGTGGAATACTTACTCGACAATGATATTACTGTGTTTCTGTGTGAAGCCGTCTCCAACTTGGATTTCTCCTTATTCAGGTTTGTGACCCATCTACTGAGTAAGGTCTCTCCAAGTCCATAGGCCTATGTACTCAAACTAAAAGTATTCCCTTACACTTATATTGAAATATTCTACATTTCCTGAATAAATTAAACAGCTCCATGATAAACTTTTCATATTTGTTGACGGCCCGCACATCCTAGTTGTTGTATCTGCCTGCTACGCAGAGGGGTTCGATTCCCGGCCGGGCAGACATTTTAATGATTTTCGAATCGGCGCCATCTGTCTGTTTCTGGTTCTGGGCGTTCTTTGTGGTTGTTTCTGTGTTTTGTGTATTTGTGGTCGTCCACTCGTCCTATTTGCCCATTGCAGTTTTTTTAATTTGCTAGTTTCTTTTAAAAACAAGCTCCTTCCCAACACAAGCATTTTTTAAAACTTATTTTATCTTACTTTACAGATCCATATTAGCCTGCATTCGCCTCCTATGGCGCGACCGGCGTTTCTTTGCCGAAGAGCATGCAGCTCAAGTGATGACTGCAGTGCTACGTGCCTTTGCCCACTACGCCGGCAGCGGCTCCCATGCCGCCGTCGACGCGTGCTTGCATTTCCTCTGCGACCTACTGACTGGGTACTTAGTTCAATTATACAGCTACGTAATCTTACCAACCACAATAACAGCGGTGAATTTTAACCATTGATCTGATTCTAATTCTGATTCTTTACCATATACACAGGGTCAGCGCATACAAAACGACATCACCGTTAACCCACCAAAGCGCTTACAGCGCGATCCAGCTGCTCGCTTGTCTGAACGCGCTAGCCCCTCGAATCAACACCAACCCGAACACAATACTATCCAGCGCTTTAGTACTCCACTCCCTACTATCCTACCAGCCTGAAAACATGGTCATCAAAGCGGATACAGCTACAGCCTTAGTGGAGATTGTGAACCAATGGTTCACGTTGCTTATGGGGGCGTTGAACCATTCCACGCTGGTCGGCGATGAGACCAAGTCGGGAATGTTTTTAGTGGTGACCTGTCATCTTGGAATCGATGTGTTGAGGTAAGTTGATTTTCCATGATCTCACAGCGGTAATAAAATATTACAAACAAAAACATTCGCTGTTTTCGTACTCACAAAATAAATGCTTTAACTACCTTTAAGACCTTGAGTTACTAGTATACTTCTTATTTTTTCTTTCTCTCGTAGCCAACTTGGTTTTTGCTCCGCCTTATATTTTAAAAATTATTGTCTGTTTTCGTATATGCCCTTATTTAATTTACACTTAAGTAATGGTTTCCTTGTTCTGTAGCCTTATGAAACTGCTGCAAAATGGTAAGCGGCGAACAGGATTTGTCGAATCTATTTTGACTGATGATCAGGAGATATCTGTACTGAAAAAATGCGCCTTTGAAATGAGGAACTCTATCCATCGCGTTATGTCTGAACTAGTTACTTTTACAAAGGTAGGTTCATATACGATTGGTGACAGTTGTACAAATACGTACGTACATCACATTTTTAACAAAAGGTCAAGTCCCTCATATACATGTTTACAAATAAACAAAGTCTATTTTCGAACTAGAATCGACTAAATAGTTCTTCCTAGCAATTTTTTTTCTTGTTATTTTGTACTCTAATAAAAGTGTACGTTTTTCTTTAATATTTTAGGATAATCAAAAGCAAATCCCGACGGAAGAATACGGAGAGTTTCTGAAATTTCTTCTTTCCTTCCTGTATGATAATAACAACGCTGAAGTCTTGACAGATTTCTGTGATGTGCTTATTTCAAAGGGCTACTTGACGATGTTGCCTCAGGCACAAATAATAAGGTTATTAAATTATTATTTTTTAAACAAAACGAAACACTTAACAATGTTTGAAGGCAGTGGAGCAAGTGGAAAGGCAGTCAAAAACTTACACACAAATAACCGTATTGCACATCCAAAATGTATGAAAGAAAATATATTTGACACTGAAAAGATGCACATCTGTCAAATCTAAAGTTCATAGCTAACATATGTAGGACCAAATATTTTTTATTAAACTAATTATACATTTGAAATACACGGGAAACAATGTATATTGTACTTACATACTGATAATAAATTTCAGACAAGACATGACAGTACGTAAAGTGAGCACACTTGTTCTCGGAGAAATGTTGAAAGTGCTCTCTGAAAAATATCTTAGCATCGACGACGTGAGAGATCAAGAAACATGTGCCAGAGATATTCATGTAAATAGCAAATTATTTCTTGTTAACTTTTTATATTTTATAAGTCCGTTACGAGCATAACATAATGAAGGAAATTCGAAAATGATCAGGGTCCAGTGAGTAGGTGATTGCACATTGACTAGTTAGTTAGATAAATGAAGAGTTTCTGTTAAATATCATATACATACATACACTAGCTTTTCACCCACGGTTTCACCCGCGTTAAATGAGTTTTCCCATGGAAATGAAGGTTTTCCCGCGGTGAGAAATATCCTATTGCCTAACCTAACCCGTATCCTATGTGCTAAGTTTTATCCCGATCCGTCTAGTGATTGAAGCGTGATTGAGTAACAAACAAAAAACTTTTGCATTTATAAATAAGTATAACTATTCTATTAAATTTCTATTTCGTAGCTGTTCGTAGCACTTTGCTACGATTCTGCTTATTTATACGTCTACACATAGTTTATACCAAAGTCTAAAATATGTTTAAAAATTCAATTTTCAGATGGGTCTGGTGGAGCTACAAAACGGGATCGAGGAACCTCAGAGTATTGGGTTGCAGCTGCAAAGAAGTCAGCCTTACAGTCTTCTCATTTACATTTACTTTTACTGCCAGTCTTCTGAAAAGTATTCCATCTATTCTTTTTTTTAACTATAATTTTAAAACAATAAAACAGATTCATGTTTTTTTTTACTTATCCTTATTATAATGTTTATGGAAACTCTTTTCAGCCCCGAAGAAGCTACGTCGACGTTACTGCCGTATTTGGTTGAGCATATTTTAAGACTGCCAAGAACATTCTCGCCACCGACATACATCATCAAAGCGCTTTGGCTTGTGTTTGCTGTAATTTTTTAATTTATAACCAAAAACTTGGGGTAAACCTATTTGCGAGTCTGGTGTATTCCTATAATGATGCTCGTAATAATTGTCCGTTTGCTTTTAAAAAAAAAAAACACGCCAGCTCTGGGGAGTATTTTAGAGAATCTTCGCCTCCAATACAAGTTAACGTCAACTACATCCCTGTTTCCCATCCATTCCATCACATACCTTGTTCTTTTTCAAACAATCAATACAAAATTAATTTTGGCGTAATAAGTAAAAAACAAACTTTTATGACCATTTCTAATATATCGTGCAGATGTCAACAATATCAAACGGCTCTCTAGAATCGCTAGAACAGAGGGTGTACCTAGAGAAAGCTACGGATCGTTTAGTCTCTATGTTACGTCCGGAACCATCCCTCTATTACACGCACCACCCAGCCATGCTGCTTTGGGCCTTCACTTCGCTAAGGATCCCTAATTTTGTGAGGTTGCAAGTTGTAAGTTTGCCTTTATAATGTATTGTGAAAACTATAACATGAACGAGTTCATACAATCTCAGCAACTAGAATATAGTCCAGGGCACTCCAAGCGCAGAAAGGGTACAGGTACACTACCCATTAAAAACTGCCTTCGATATTAGCTGGTTCAACTACGCTGATTCAAACCACTGGTAAATTACAAATTCGCTTTATTGAATAAACTGGTCCGATGATTTGCAAAACAAGAAACTAAGTAAAAAAATATCAAAAATACACTTCAAAGTCTATCAAACTGATGGCCAAGCCAACACTACCAAATACTGTACTAACAATCGTCGTAATGTTTTGGTTAGATAATTTATTATGATTTCAGCTAACCCAATGGCTAAAACTGGAAAATTCAATACCGGAGGACTTGACCGCGGAATCTTCAGTGTGGGAGCTCCTTCTAAACATTCTCATCCATAACAAAGACCTGCAAACCGTATCGAACTGCATGAAGGTGAGCTAGTTAGTGAGATGCACTGTCCCGTATTCAAGGTATATTTAATTTGGTACACCCAAAGGATGTCTGGTACACATCGGTACTATAGCAATAAGACCGCCCTTTTTTATTCAATTTCACTTTGTTTTGTCATATATTATTTGTGCAAAAAAAATATTGTTGTATTTTATTAAAGGTGCTACAGGACTGTTTGGAAGAAGGCGACGAATCTAGTGAAGACGAGTTTGCCATGTTTGTGTGGTCTGCTTTGCCAAACGTGTTGTCTAAGGCGCTGATCGACGATTTTCAGATTGGTAACTAACTATGACATACAATAATTTACATTTTATTTGTCTGATAACCAGAACATAATAACAACTCTCTTGTTTACCTACCCCTAATGGTTAATTTGATTGATAATTTTTAAGGTTAGTTAAAAATAATATTCACGTGCGCGCGTTGAAGTCTTTTGTATGGGAATCAAAGTCGCTATAATAAAGATCTATGTTTCTTTGAAAAGACATCAACGCGTATTCGTAGCAAAATTTGCATACAGTAATTTAGTTATGTACCCTCATTGTATTGAAACCAAACTATTCATACATTTTTTCTACTTTTCAGATATAAACACTTGCTACCTCCTCGAGCTAGCAACGACAGTATTGCCTAAAGAAATAGATCAGACAGTTTGCCTGAAGGTAGCAGTCTTGATCACAACGATTTTCTCCAAAAATAAGGACAATATCAACGACGTGGTGTCCAAATATAACTATGAACACGTCTGTATGAAGCTGTGCTTGTATTTGTTGGGGCTGTCTAACAATCAAAACGATAACAGAGGTATATTTAAAAAAAATATTATGGTACATTTACTTTTTAATTTTTTTTTTACTTTATTGTTTGTTTAGGTAGGTACTACGCGGACCTACAGACAAAGCGCAGTATAAGTCTTTTTTGGCTGACTTTGAAAACCCTGACAAAATATTTTAATAATTTGCTCAGCCTCGCTGTTCCAATGTCATCAATTTGATGGGACACTTTTGATTATCGCTTTAAAAGTTGAATTTCGCCCCTATTTTTACTTTTCTTACTACGAGGTCAAGACCTGATAATTTTTTTTAAATGATGTATAAATTTTAAAAACGTATATAATTTCATACACAACATCTTATTTTAATTCAATTTAGTTTTGCTGATCTACATAAACCGGCCAGGGTTCCTCCAGTGCGTACTAGCAGCCACAAACTCAACTGACGATGGCGTAGCCTGTGCTGCTCTTCAGTTGCTATCATACGTTGTGCACTATTTTACTAAAAATCAGTACCAGGTAGCGTCACTTTTCATCTTCTTTTGAAATAATCTTACACATAATAAACAAACTAATAGAGTCGGTGTCCCAATAACTGAAAGTTGCTCAGTCAACAACACTGAAGTTTCACAAAGCAATTCTTCTGAGAAATAAAGAAATTAGTTACTTGCCCAAATGCCCATAGTTCCCATATTGAGCAACCCCTTTCAGTTTTCGAGAGACCATATACCTATTACACTTTGAATTACTTTTAGCCAAAAACAGTGCTTCAAATCCAAACGCACCTAGTCATAAAATCGCTTCGACAAGACAGCACCAACGAACGCGGGGCATCTCTACTACAACTTGTGTATATGGTTCTAAACTCTGGAGCGAATACACCGCTGGTTTTGTCCTACGACTTGGACATCCAGCCCTCAGCAATTCAGCAGTGCAATGCTTTGAGGGCACTGATGTTTCGGATCCAGCTTATGTTGTGCTGTAGAGTAAGTCTTTCCAATAAATTAAAGAAAGAGAGTACTTTGAAAGTGGACACCGTCGTGTTTGATATGGTTTATTGTATTTAATTTAATTTTCATAAAAATATGTGCAAGTAGGATGCCTTCAAATACAAGGTCATCTGACTAATAATAAATAATAATCTTTTACTCGTTAAAGTCGTTAGTAACTGCCCCAGCTACAGCAAATTAACTATATGTTAATTTGTCCACAGGAATCTAAAAGTCAAACCTTAGCAGGCTGGAAAACCCTCAGCTCCATCTTCAGAAACGCCATCATGGCCAAAAACGACCCGAACTTGGTAGCAATACTGACTTCGCAACCCTGGACTCACACATTAGTACAATTTCAACTGACCCAATGCGTTACTGAGGAATTCCTGACATTTGTTCAGAACTGGCTGACTCTCTTGAAGATTACTGTGAAGAAGAGTCAATCCGGAAATAAAAGGCAACTCTCGAAGCACAGTCTCTTGGTCAGGACATTGATGCTGCTGAAGAAGCATTTGGTTTTAGATGAGGACATGAAAGAACTTAAGGAGAAGACTCTTGCCGTCGCTTGGGATATTCTTGACCTTTCAGAGGTTAGGTTAAGTTAATTTAAAATTTTCTGATTAATCATTCTTTTCTACTAATTTCTTTTAATAAATATTAAATTAATACCTCCACGGTTAATTTTGTATCTAATTTTATTATCTAAACCTGTTTTGTTAATAAATGATTAATAGATATAATAAATTAATTTTGAACTATTTGTAAGATTCAAATATTTGACGTAACCATTTAATTCTTTGAGATATTGAAGTTGCCTTGCATTTTGATAGATTATGACAGGAGGGTATTACATCAAAGGTATCCTAATGAACTTTCTATTTTATCGAACGTCCAAAAATATTCCGGAACTACTTTCAATACGCTTTCCAAAGGACGAGAGAAAATTATCGTACCTAGTGCAGGCCCATTTGTGCCTGCGCATGTTGCTGTGAATAGAAATGAGCAGAGAAACTATACAATAGATATTAATTTATTTCATCGATGCACTGCTCAACGAAACTTGACGTATTTGTATGCGAGAATCATTTTAAAAGGGGTTTTGTCATTTTAATAGGATCAAAGGGAAATTGCTACCGATGACGTGCATCGAAGAAGCAACCAATGTTATTTTTTTCTGTATGTGGCTTATAAATTCGACCTTCTGAAAATCTTAGATTGCTGTAAACATGCTTCATCTGATACATATGTAATGAACATACCTACTCGTAAGTCTTTAAAATAAATTAATCATGTAGGTATTTTTTGCCATCTAACTTGGACACTTTTATGTAGACCAACAAACCTATAATGCAATATTTACATGTTATGTGTATAAATTGATAAATTAGCAATTCAATCATTAATTTATTATAAAATATGACGTGGTATTATATAAACCGATTCGAGAACATGATTTATACAGTTTTAAAGAATATAATGCATATTTGATACAATATCGTAGAACCGGTTCCGAATCTTCCGGTGGTCGTGGAAACTGGAAGTATTATACGTATTATGTGGATGCAAGTTTTGATGACGCAACTCATAGAACAATATGGTAATTTGGGTCTCAGCAATTATGGGACCCGTATCGTTGTTTAGGTCGTGGAAACTCGGACACACAGGAAAGTGATATCTACACAATGACAAACGTTTCATTTGAAGTTTTGTTTGCATTGTGTAGCGAACTGGTATTTTGGTTTTATTTCCGCTTTGATTATTTTTGTGAAAACGGAAATAAATTGGACATAACGATTCAAATTCAGTTGTAGCCTAACCTACAGTAATCGGACAGGCATTTGAATTATAATTTTAGTTTTATACATAAATATTCACGAGAATTGGGGTTACATACTTATGGGATAGGCAGAGAGTCAACAGCCTAGAATAGACGTTTTCGCTAACTGCCTCCGTGATCTACTTGTCTAAGCCACCGGATCTGGAGTTCGTGGATTCGAATGCCACAAGGAGAATGTTAATATTTAGACAATGGGGACGATTCGTCTGAGCACAAAATTGGACTAAAATGGTCACCTGTCATTGTTTATCTTTAGAGAACAGAAAGGGACGGCAAAATTATGTACTTAACAAAATTGAGAAACAGTATTTTGACCTAAAACTGAAACTGTTGTTGTAGCTTAGATGTGTTATTCTCGAATAAATCTTATTAATAACCATCTGCCTGATTATAGTTATCCAAATAATTTGATTTTGCTTAAAGTTATGCATCTAAACATCAAATAAATTTCTTTTAATTTATTTTACACAAGAGCGTATTCTAGATCGATGAATTTAGCTCTACATGACAAGCACCCTAAACATCACGCAACATGACGTCACCAATATCACCTACCACTTTTCGGTGGTGGCGTTTCTCCCCCACAACCGTCGCAGGCGCAGCCAAGCGCACATCGCAGTCGCCACTTTCCACTGCGTCTCTTGCGCACGCATCCGCGACAGTGAGATTTTACTACAACCATATTTATTACGACGACGACTTGATTTTTTTTCTGCGCCGAACTGAAATACACATTGTGCTGTGACAGTGATGAGAAGTGAAGTATAGAGCTGTGGTTATGCATGTGAGGACTCTTGGTGGTGTTAAAATGTGTGGTGAGTATCTTTCAATTGTTAAAATTAAAATTAGCTTTTATTACTATAACCTACCTACTATATTTTCGGGCCCGTATAAAACGGCCTATATATTGTTCCACGACATATCTTTATGTAGGTACATAACATAACATAACTTTGCATTTATAATATTAGTTTTATTATACTCAAAATCATTAAAGATGTTAATTAAGATGCTCATATTCGTAAATGTATTTGACACAACTATAATATCATTCATCTAATTACTCGCACGAATTGAGAATTAATCAACATACAATTTAAACATAATGATTTATTTAATTTGGTTTAGATTATTTAAAACAGACATAGAAATTAAAAAGAGCCTACATTCCCTACTTTACAGTCTTATTGTAGGATATAATCTGCCTATTAAGGGATTAACCGAGATTCAAGTTAGTTACACGTAGTACCGTTACTTTTAATGTTGCTACTTATTTACTTACTGCACTACCTCAATATACCGTCAATTAATAATCATAATTCATAACATATTCAGCCGACACCATGACCAACTTATGGGGAGCAAAAACCTGAAGATACGCTTCATATAATGTGCGTATCGAACCCCGTTAGCGTCTAGTGGTGCGTCCAGCCGGTACCAAACAGGTCTTTCTAGATCTCAGCATAGATCTCGATCTAATAAGATACACTTATGAAAAAGTAGGCTTGTTTTTTAGGTCCAAAGGAGAGACTTGTCATATGGGAATTCTAGATATTTCGAAACTTTTCCTTCAGGTTAACCAATGCGAGTTAAAAACCAATATTTTTGTACAATAATTTATAATCCTCTTTTCTCTACATTTCTAATTAACATGAGATAGGTAGGTAATTAGTTTCATATGAATAACTTCATTCTTCGGTAACATAATGTTATAATTTTGGAAAAATATCACGTAAGAAGGTTTAAAATATGGAAACATATTATTTTCTAAAATAAACTCAGGTAAATAACATTGCTTTTAAACCGTTTGTGTCGATAACTATGCGATACTTTTGTCAAAGAGTTTTTTTTTTAAAGATATTTGTTCTAAAATACAATAAAACTACCGAAAAATAATAACATAATTTCATTGTATTGACTGTCGGAGTGATAATAACCATTTTCTATCATTGTAGTATCATTGTCTTTTGGCGAAAAAAGAAAAAGGTAGAAAGCAAGACGTGATCGATTACTCAGTTTCACTTTTTATTATTTGGTGTACACGGTGGAATAAAGAGACAATTTTCATGGAAGGTTTGAACAATTTCAAATCTTTTTTTTATGCAGAGGTTTTGAAATATAATTAAAAAGCTGGAAATCTATTATATAAAAGCAAAAGAACTATTTAATAATCGAAATCAAAATGTCCTATCCTGTACTCCTATCTACTATTAACACACAGACCTAAAAAGCAATCTTAGTACCTACTAAGTCGTAATCGTAGCAAGCCTAAAATTGACTGTAATTTATCACGTTTCCTAGACCAGTTCTCCGTTAATGTACCGAGACCTAATCCGCTTAGAACTAGATGTTAATAAGGGCAAGGTGATAAAATCTAACTAAACTATACTGAACCGCCTGCAGGTAGTTGTTGATACCAGGAAGTACTGCGGTTTAAGACTGGCGAGTTTAAAGACCCCAAGCACTTCTACGATGGCCATACTTAAGGTCGACCAACGATAGAGCGATTCACGGCTGATTATATTTTTTCTGTTGAGTGCGTTATCCGGACGAATGACCCGATGTGGATGTAAGAGTATTTAAACCACCCTATTAACCATAATTACGGTATGTTTAAAGACAAGTAGCAGGGATGATGACTTAACGTGACTATCTTTTTTTCTAAGATCATTTAATTAACATTAAAACGTTTGACACCAGTATACCAATTAAGTGTTAGATTACCATCTGAAAACCAGGAAAGAGAAGTTGTATTACCTCACTCAGACCAGCGTAGTTGAATTAATAAGGATTACGTGGCGTTTCAAAGGATTACGAGCAGCCCTTATGTCACTTCACGTTTGATAAATGCTTATTTAAATAGCCCATGAAACGCAGTGTCTTTGCGGAAAGTAAAACGGAAGTTGTAAATTAAATTCTTATACTTATACTAATGTTATATTTTATGAATTTACCAACTCATTACAAACAAGTTCCTTTCTAATTATTAGCACGGTTTTCCGGAGGTAAGTCTGTGGCTAGTGTTTGCAACAAAATGCTTAGTAATTCCAGTCATAAAGAAACTAATAGTTGTCATTGGTGATAGCAGCGTTTCACACGTTTTAGCTTTCAAGTTGGTATTTGTTAGCGAAATGTAGGCAGTCATTCAGCAGTTTTTACAATTTTTAAAAGAAATATTATTAGTTGTATTTGTTTAACAGGAGATTTTCAATGCTTGTCAAATTATTTAAATCATCTTCCTAGCCTTTTTTCCGTATCTTTCGGGGGCGGCTTCCTAATCTAGGTGATTGAACGAGGATACTGGTTTTTACACAAATTGTCAAATTATTTAGATATCTTTTTTTAATGGAATTCCACATTTTGGCGGAAGAATTTAGTAAGACTACCAACTAAAAATATTTTAGCGACAATTTGTTTTCGTCGTCATTAAAAAAGATTTCATAGTTTATTGTCATTACATGCTTCAGAAAATGTTTATCTCTGCAGTACATTCTTGCATGCAAGTGCAAGCTATTTCAATTAACTGTTCGAGCACCCATTATTTCAGCTTTGAAGCTCATGTAGTAAATCTCCACGCTATTGATAATGCGATAGATATTCAGGGTAATTCCCAAAAGTTATAGCACATGCAAAGAAAGTAAAAAAAAATGACAAACAGAATACTATTTTTGACTAAAAGTTGGCACTTGTTAGATTCTCCAATACAAAAGACATCAACGCGCTCGCTACTACGAAATATTCGTAGCAGTTTTTTTTTTAAATTAAAACCGAAGTGCGGTTGACTTCAAAAGAAAACTCAATTTAACACGGTGGCTGCTCACGAATCTTGTCCATCTATAACATACAACATTTAAGGCACTTAAAGGCACCAACAGACATCTTGAGGTAGTGGGGAAAAGATTGCCTATCTAAAGTTCACCCTAAAATGCTTGAATGTAAGATTGAATTTTCGATGCAGGAACTATGCTATTCTTTGTCAAGATAATTGCACGTAACTTTACTAGTACGTTACACATGGCGATGTTAATCTAACTAAATGTTTGAATCACTCCTTTTTGGGCTTCTAATTAACTTTCTCTGTGGAAAGTGTTGTAGGGTCTGTTAGATTTCTTAGGTTAAGCAATAAAGTATTGTGTAACTGAGTTTTCATGTGGATTTGTAATTTTCTGGTTTACTTATTGCAATTCTGATTACCTAATTAAGTGTGAAGTTGTTTGAAATCATATTTCGTACTCGATTTATCAAATTGCGCTTCTCAAATTCGATTTAATTTTTTTTTTTTTTTTAGTATATTTACTATCAATGTAAAAATATTTGTTCTTTTTTATTCAATTTGACCAAAATCACCCTGTTATTCAATATGGTACTTACTTCATTGAAATTTTCACCTTTTTAAAATTCAACTAAGGCCTAACCTGAGTCACAGAGAGCCATCGATCAAGTCAATCAAGCTGGGCAGTCCAGATCAACTAGAATAAGATTTCTATTTCTTAAACAGTAATTTGTGCTAACTTTTACTAAGTCTGGTGAGATATCTTTCTTTAGATAAGACGCTCGCTTTCGTTCGATCAACGAGATTAGAACATGTGTGATGTAATGTATTAAGCTTATTACTTTTTATGCTGATTGTGTTAATTGTTTTTTATAAAAATCATCATGATTTATTCAAGAAAGGAATTAATAAAGAAAAATAAACATCATCGAACCAAATTCCTAACCGAACCTATTCTATACCTAATATTGAAATCATAACTAATCGTTTTATGCAATTTTAACTCAGACTTTAAAAAATCATAAGAGATTTTAGTAACAAAATCACAATTCGTACCTATCGCATTATCCTCACTAATACATCATCAAAATTTCACTCATTGCACAGTATTGCGAATCACCTGCAATGTTCAAATTCATTGCCATTCCCCGCCTGTGACCCCGCGTTGTGATTCAGCTGATGTCTTCATTCACTTTCCTCGCGAGCGTGCTACGAATTCAATTTGAATTTGATAATCGAACGAACAACACTTTCTTTTGTTTTGATGGGTTTTCGGCCAGTATGGTGCGCGGTGTAATGTATGATGCAAATTTATGTTATGATTATGATGTCATGTTAGAAAAAGATTGACATGGCGCGGCGTCATAATTTGTATAAAATACATAGTGGTAGATGTAGTATGTTAGCATAAAGGATACATTATAACTGAATAAAATGAAATGAATACAGTTAGTTAACCACGTATTTTTTTATTAACTAACTCATCGATAATTCTTTTTCGCTGAAAATTGTACAGTTTACCTACTGAAAACATGTTGTGATTCGTTTCTTTCAGTACGGATACCTCCTCAGCAAATACAAGTTTTTATTTAATTGTTTTATTACAAAAGCTACATATCTTACTCGATACAAAGAGGAAAGCAAAAGGCCAAATAACAAATTTCTTCGAAAGTATGTAAGCAGAGCCTACACTTACGGTCCATTCTTAGACCAACAACAGCTAATCCCCCGGAAAGAGGAAGCCAACATCAATGACAATCCACATTTACATGACTACGCATGGCAAACGACATCACTTTTACCCATAATACAATAACAAGCCATTTACAATAGCCAATTTAGTTACAATAGTGTTCTCACGGCAACCCATCGGGTTTTTATAACCAATCGAAAGCGAGTGATTTTGCCGGTGTTGCAGTTCGATGACAATAAACAGAGGGCAAAGAACTCAGGCAAAAAAATACGTCATTGTTAATAGGTTGAGCTGTTATCTTGTAGAAAATCTTTGGTTTGATTTTTTCAATGGGATATTTCTATGGGGATAAACTGATTGGTTGGTAACTAGCGAAATTATTAAACTTATGCGAAAAAACATCTTCTTCTTTTTATTGAGTGGGTTTTCGAGTCGATGAACTATGGTGTCAAATACTATAGGATTTTAGTTTATCTTCTAATTTAAGTCCTCAAGCGGTTTTTGACACCAAGATAAATAAATGTTCTGATATCCTAGTTATAAATTGCATAAATAGTGAACGTTTGCAATTTAATTACCAGAAAAAAACACAAACAGCAAGGTTCTGAATAAATTATTAGAATCTGATTTCAAACATTTCTTGTTAGAAACGGATCAGCTCTTTAAATAAACACAATGGCTCAGTAAGCAACTGTACCAATGGTCTTATAAAAATGTCATGAATTCGTCAACTCCGGGTGCGCGTGAGCAAGCGGAAAATGCAGTGAGTCACTGCTACTGGCCTGGCCAGCAAGTAGGCCGGTAAGTTCTCTACCGCGCGATGATTGCAGTTGCAGTCGTGAAAATTTGAATGATATTTTTTTCTTTGCATGATTTCAAACTTCCTCCCATGGGATAAGGGATGTATTGTTTTACTGGAGAGCTAGTAGAGCTCATTTTCACATAAAGATATGATTTAATGTAGATAATCTTATGTATCGGATGGTATGGTATCGGTAACTTCGCGCCCTTTCAACTCATGCATTGCATGCCCAAACAAATAGCAGTAGTATAGTATGCAGATTTTATTCACAAACCTTCAATGTCACGGTGATTTCGACCGTAAATAGAAATTATGCTCTTTGTTGCGCTTGCGATGTTATACTTATGTTAGTTAAGGCAATTTTATTTTTAGAAACCGCTTTTATTTGCATTATTCAGATTTGAATGTTGGTAGGTGTAGGTAGGTACTGCATGTTCTTTACATGTTAGGTGTACGCTTCAAGAGATAATATTGTGTCTTTTATTTTTATATCTCTTTTTAGATACTTGATCAACCGTATTTTATTTTATTCTTTCTAAACGACGGATACTTTATTGCTAAAGATTTGATGCTATGAGCAACAAAGTATAAATAATTTCCTTTCACTGTCTACAAATATAAACAGAAAAGTATGTATTAAACTTTATTATTTACTTTTCTCACAATGATGTTTGCTATAATAATTATCATTGTTATTGTGAAACACTTATTTATTCACCAATAGGAATACAAAATAAAGTATTAGAAGAATTAAATTCACTGAAATTACTCTTTCTCTTATTTAAAAGTAGGTATACTACCTATAGTTTTAAATTCACATACAAAGTGCAGTAGATAGTTTCTTTGTCTGCTGGTAAATATCCAGTAAGAAATGAAATGACAGGTAACATCTTTGACATTTTTTGTAAAGCGAGGTGAACCTTCTGTCATTAAAATTTAAATCCTATATCTATGACTCCAATGCCATTTTTATTCTTTTGCGAATTGTAAAATGGTAGGTTGTAGGTAATTAAAATACGGTTCTGATAGTCTAATGAAAAAAAGATCAAAAGTTTAATTTCATTAGAGATCATTAAGATATCCTGAGATCCGTCTCAGAACTAACAACTAACTCAAAACTGGACAGAACAACTAACTCAAAACTGGACAGAACGAACCGGAACAAATTGTTAGAAAATTGTCGCAATCGCTCCCATAAAATTAATACTTGCTTACCTACAGTAGCGTAGAAATTTTTTTTTTAACTACAACTAGCGAAACAAGCACACGAAAAACGAAAGTGGCATGAGATTGCTAATTTTGAAACGTGTTATGGTATGCCATGTAGTTTTGTTGAAAATTATGGTCTTTGGCAAAACTGCTGGAGGCCGAAAGGAACTTTGCGGAACTGACTTGCTGCTAGCTATTCCTGTTCATAGAGAATTCCAGCAAAAACTTTCTGTACACTTTTTGTAGGTACATAATCTATAGTGCCAATTTTCAAAATATTTTTAAATTCTCTGGAATTTGTAATTCATAATTGTAATCTATTATTTTAATTTGTAGTTTGGACACCCAAACACTATTTTTCTACTTCTTTAAGTATTCTTTTACCTAGCGTTGCTATGCTACTAAGTGAAAAGTAATACTATATTATTTTAATTAATTGCAACTTCAAACTTTTGAAACGAAACTAAATAAAATCATTTCAACTGGCATCACCTATTTTTTTCATACAAAATAATCAATGTGTTAAAGCTGCCCGGGGCATGAAAATGGCTCTCCCATTTTTGACAAAAGTTTTGTGTCGTAGTGTACCTACCTACACTTTATTTATTTTACCTATTACTAAAATTAAAGAAATTAAGTACTATTTACATAAGCCTATAATCTTCGACTGTTTACCTTTTTATAGCATTTCATGGTAATAATAGTTACATAATAGTTTCTCAGAATTTTCCCATGAACGTTTGCTATAACAATGAAGGTATAATAAGTTCATTAGATTCTGTTAGCAGTCTTCTAACGAAGTAATTAGTGTTATGACGAAAAGCCTCATTGAAATATAGCATTTTCAAGAGAGTGAAATCGTCTAAAACCAAAAATAAGTTAGTTTAAGTACCTTAAATATAACCCACATAAGAGGTAATTAGATTCTGCACACACAGCTTACTTAAAATAAACTTGAGCGTTCTTGTACATGGTTTACTACTGTTAATATTCTTATAATATATGTTAGTACGATTACAGTTCAATCATATCTAAATGAATATGGAGAAAATATTTACAAATCCTAATCCATCGGCTTAATTTACGTACTTTCTTGCTAAATACTGAGAAAAATAAATTATCTGTATGTATTAATTACCATGTACAATAATGTATGGTCAAGAACACGCGTACAATGATAATTAGCCAGTGCGTCATCTCGGAGACGAGCAGGGAAAAACTACTTTTAGTTTCATGGAAATAGAGCGTTGTTTAAAATGGCAAAACATCGTACTGTACAGTTGTTGTCAACTTTCTTTGGTGATACTGATAATTTGTAGATTTTGGCTTGTTTAGATTTTTTGATGGTTAAATTTTTCAAACGAGTCGTAGTGTTATATAAACTTACTTACTAAACTATTGTCTGTAAAGGGAAACTATAAGTTAAAACATATTTGTTTGGTACGTAGCATCCCGCTATTTAGAAGCTGTAGTAACAGTACCTACCTCATAAAAAGAAAATTGAAAAGAAATAGTACCCTTTCTTAAATGATTAACCAAACAACTCCCGACTAGCCGACAGTTGCTAATCCCTGCTCTGTTAATATGCGCCGTGCTCTCTCAAGCAAGATGCGACATAAAAATGCGGCTCCGTAGATATTGTGGTGGAGTTTTCTCGGCGAATAGCTGGAGTGAAACGTTCACGCTCGGTGCGCAGGCGCAGACGAGCTCACGAACGCACGCCACCTCAGCTGGATCGCGATACGTGATACGTGGTGGAATGCCCCCTAAAATAGCAGAGGATGAAAGTCTGGACTGAGATGATAGCTATGTTTTGCTATGACACTCGATATGACAATCGACCAAAGTATGAGAATTTTTCAGGCAGTTCTGCGTCCTACTAGTACATAAAAAAATATATTGAAAAACATGCTACTTCCGCTGGATATGCAAGGATGAAAGATTGGATTGAGATAATAGCTTCATATGCTTGAGAATCGCTCAATTGAGAATTTTATGATATTTCTGCGTCTTACAAGTCCGCGTAGAGTTCATGAAAAAAAAAAAGAAATATTAAAAAGCATGCTACGTCCGGATTGGACACGCGAGGATGGAAGACTGGACTGAGATAATAGCTTAATATGCTATGCTGTGCTATTATATGGTATGACAGTCGGTAACAGCTCTACTTCCTACAAGTCCATGGAGTCAAAGTTCATGAAACAATGAAAAGCACGCTACGCTACGTTCTTTGGATCATGATCATGACACGTGGTGGAAAGGCTGGACTTTATAGTTCATGAAAAACAGGAACAATCTATGAAAAGCATGTCACTTTTGCATAATGGTTCATTATACCATACCCCATTCAGCTGGATTTTGTTATTGCAATATTTAAGACAATTTATTTGACCCCGTTCACGGCCGGCCTACTTCTATTCTTACTACTTACGTCCTATTTTTCCTGGGTCATATTTCTTCACTGTTCACATTCTTCTTGATTCTGTGTTTTAACTGACTCCAGAACTTTAAGTGCAAAAATAAGGGTCATTATTAACAGACATACGGATAGACATGACGAAACACCACGGAAATCTCGAAACACAAACGATTTCATTTTAATGAAGAAACAACATTCATTCAAAGTGTCTCTGTAATATTCATGAACCAGTTCATTAGCAGAGTTGTATCCAAGCAACTGAATTGAAATGTATTTTCATTCAAAGTTATCGACTAACGCACGCAAATCTGCCGGAAAATTCAGTGCAGAATTGATTACAAACCAGAAATAAGATAAATAACGACCTCATTAATGCAATAAAATTACCATAGGTAAAACAAGACATCTTCGTCGACACCTTTTTGCTACACATGTTTTATGCTCGTATTTATAAAGCGATCTCAAGATTGAGAGCAATATTGAGTGCGGATTTGACAGGTAATTTTGTACTGGAATGACATTTCTGATACGAACTTAAACTGGCTGTCACTCTTGAGAGCTGATTATAAATACGGGCCTTAGTCTCACACGCAAGCCTAACACCAAAAGAATATTGTTAAACGATCATTCCACCTCAGTTACGTGTCGATTAGTTTTCTCTTTTCGTTGTCTTTATCACGAATGTTAAGCTAGCCATTCGATTAGCATCTATAAGTTTAACGAACTACACTAACTGTTGGTTAACTAGTGGCTATGTAAAGCACATTATTATTCAAAGTGGATGCAAATAGCTATTTTCTCATGTGATAAATGTACAAGCATTAAGGAGGGAAGTATGGGAAATCGGCTAAACAAGATTCGGAAATTGACTAGTTTAGTACTTTCAAAAAAGTTTTATTAATAAGAACATTATACCATTCTATTCAGTATAAAATGGAGAACAAGGAGATCAAATAATAATAACATACAGTCATATAATAAATTACAGAAAAACGCTTGAGAAATCAATGAAAAAGTATGAAATAGTCACGCAGCTCTTGACTAAGTGTAAGTTTTTGAGCGACGTAAAAGCAACAATACTTACATCAAATTAATCAGAAAAGAACAGAGAACACGTAGATGGTCATTGTTTTATAATTCGATTTAAATAGCAATTGCAATTAGTTATTAAATATGCAATATAATTTGGCTCGTTTTTGTCATACAAATTAGTATGGCGCGCGCAGGTCAAAATTCAACCTATATTACGACAGGCACGATGTTCCATTCTTTCAGTCGCCTGCGGGCTGTCAAGGTGAGAGGTTACGGCCGCTCGCATCCAAAATTCCGCCATCTTTTCTTGTATACTTACAAGGTAAAAATCAAGTCTGTCACTGCAGTGGTACCATAGAACAAAAGTAAAATAAGTAGGTATACAATAAAAAGAGGTTTTATTTCAAGCACATACCCCATAATGTAGAAATAGTTTACATTACGTAAAATAATAAAAATATTATACTAGGACTTTAAAAAATATGAAGCAATTTTTTAAATAGGGTGTAATTCTACCCATGAAACTGAACAACTTTCCACAAAGAACATAGGTTGAATTACGAAAAATAAATTGGTCCTCCCATACAAATGGTGTCAGCGGCTCGAGTCAATTTCTATGGGCGGGACATTTTATTTTTCATATTTCGAATCATTAAAAAAAGTTGTTCAGTTTGAGAAAAGTTGTTCAATTTTGAGAAAAGTTTCAATTTCCAGAAAAGTTGTTCAGTTTCCAGAAAAGTTGTTCAGTTTAAAATAAGTTGTTCAGTTTGAAAAAAGTTGTTCAGTTATGAAAAAAGTTGTTCATTTTTTAAAGCTGTTCAGTTTGAAAAAAAGAAATGTTTAGTGTAACATTGCCCTCGATTCTGGCCGCCCCATTCTTAACTAATTTTAAGATAGCGCTGTCACTTTCTTTACTTTGACATAAGAACAGGATAGCAAATAAACACATGTGTTTGACGTTCCTAATTTGACATAAGCTGCTTTAAATAAGAACCAAACATAGAGCATGTTCCTTATTTAACGTTAAATAAGCAATCTAATGTCAAATTTAAGCAATTTAATGTCAGATTAGGAATGTCAATGTCATGTGTTTATTTGCTATCCTGTTCTTATGTCAAATATAAGAAAGTGACAGCGCTACTAATACTAATGCTGTCTCTTTCAAAGGCAATATTTATGGCCGTACTGTACGTATGAGTGGAGATAAAGCATTGTATGTATTCAGCACAATCTCCGAAATCGTTCATTGGCCGAAAAAAAGGATCATTTCGCGGATTGGCAAATTCAAAACGCGCAATCCCCGAAATGTCCTTTTATTTCGGTTGTATTTCGGCCATTGAGCGTTTTGAAGCAACCATTCGCGGACTGGCAAACACGAAAAAGCCAATTGCCGAATTCGGGGTTTGGCAGGTATGTAAAACGACCAATCCGCGGAGTGGTACTGATGAAATGCCAGCCCGCGAAGTGAGCAGTTTTTGATTCAACCACACCGCGAAATGGCATAGAAGAAATGCCAGATACCGAACTAAATAAAAAAAAACGCTGTCATGGGTCGTCGGGTCAACATGGGTCGTGTCGGCGGGGATGAGTTGTCAGTGCGGGGAAGAGTTATCAGTGCGGTGCGGGGTGAGTTGTCAGTGCGGGGTGAGTTGTCAGGGCGGGGATGAGTTGTCAGAGCGCGATAAGTTGTCGGTGCGGGATAAATTGTCAGCGCATCATAAGTTGTCAGTGGGGGACGAGTTGTTAGTGCAGCGATGAGTTGTTAGTGCGGAGATAAGTTGTCAGTGCGGGATGAGAGGACAACTCATCCCCGCACTGTCAACTCATTTCCTACTGACAACTCATCCCGCGCTGATAATTTATCCCACACTGTCAACTCATTCCCTACTGACAACTCATCCCCGCACTGACAACTCATCCACGCACTGTTAACTTATTCCCTACTGACAACTCATCCCGCGCTGACAATTTATCCCACACTGTCAACTCATTCCCAACTGACAACTCATCCCGCGCTGACAATTTATCCCACACTGACAAATCATCCCCGTTCTGATAACTCATCCTGCACTGATAACTTAACCCCGCACTGACAACTCATCCCCGCAGACATGAACCATGTTGACCCGACGACTCATGACATCGTTTTTTTTTAATGTAGTTCGGGGTCTGGTATTTTGTCAATACCACTCCGCGGATTGGTCGTTTTACATAGCTGCCCATCAAAAAATACCCATCCTCCCTCGCTACAACTGTTCCCGCGCCAGGGCCAATCAAAGCTCCCCATACAGAAAATCCTTGCATGACAAACAGTTGCTGGTAGGGAGAGAGGATACAACAATAATAATAATTTAACACATGAAACACCATAATAGTGCTATCAGCTCCCCCCACGAGCAACCGTTTCTACGCCAGAGCCAAATCAAAGTTCTCCATACAAAAGCCCCTGAGCTTGTACGGCAGCCATTTTGAAAAATGGTGGAACCGGAAAACGAATCAAAAATATCGAATCAATACGTCAGCGACCTCACACCTGCTAAATTTCAGACTGATCGGAGCAATTTTTTTTTTTGGCGCCATTTTGTATCCGCCATCTTGGATTTTCATGACCACTGGAAGTAGCCCTCCATTGTCCTACCTATCTCTTATCTTTGAGGAGATATTTGACTTTTTATTTTGTATGGCGGCTGGATTTTGCCTAACCCTTACTTTGACAAAATACTGGTCATAATCCAGAGAAAAATTTAGTATTTTGTCAAAATCCTGAGAAAATCCGGTGTTTTGATAAAAAAAACTGGATTTTCTTAGGATTTTGACAAAGTACTAAACTATTCTCTGGGTTATGATTACGCGCTGAATACGCGCAGAGGACGCAACTCATACGTTTAGCGAATTTTAACCTTTTCACACTATGCTTGCGTTAGTATCGCGTATTTTGTACGCAAGTCAAACGCGCTGAAAACGTGCAGAGAACGCGCGTGTACGCGCGTATTCAGCGCGTTTTGCTATAGGGCAAGGTGTTAAATTGGGCCATGACTTCTTCCCGGCTAATACTATCTGATCTAGACAAGATCTTTATTTCAGATGACAGGTGTCTAACTTAAAATGGCAATGTCTCAATAACTATCGATCCTAGAGTACTGGTGTATAGGGACAAATGATAAGCCTTGACGAGATTTACATTTCAAAATGACAGCTGTCAAAAGTGACACGGTTATCCGAAATGTAGATCTCGTCAAGGCCTATCATTTGTCCCTATACACCAGTACTCTAGGATCGATAGTTTTTGAGATATTGCCATTTTAAGTTTGGCACTTTCAGGTCTGTTTAGTTGTATTGATGTGAATTATTCAAGACCGGAAATTGCTGCTTATTTTGAAGTCTTGTACCGATTTCCACCAGTTTTTGATTTCATTTAATCTGTTCTTGTTAAATAATGTAAAAATAAACGTTTATTTGATGTGTTCTATGTATAAAGGGTAGGTACCTATTAATGTGATCTCTGATCAGTGTTCACTGATGTTCTACAAAAAAATTAAAAGAGTACCTATTTGTTTTTCTTGAAGAAAAAGGGAAACTCTTGTCGCATATAAATAAGTAAGAAGAAATATTTTTCATTTTTTTATTTTATAGAACAATACTTACCATTACCACGTTAACGCTACGTACAAAAGTGAACATCTCTATTATGCTGAAGAATGTTCTCGCTCTTAGAGGCGCAAAACGTATTTCAATGGTACCACTGCAGAATCAACCTATGTGTGTGTGGACGGCCTGTGCCAGTATGAGTAGCGAAATAACGTCAAATTTTGACAGATTTCGAATACCGAGCTCGAGGACATAGACCCTTAAGCAATGCGTTGTGGTTTGTTTGTTAATTGAAATATAAATAATTTACATGATTTGACGTTCAATTATTAATAGATAGACCAAATTAAAAACAAATTATTCGATTAACATTCGGTCAAATTATGATATGAATAAGCTTTACAAGTTCCGGAACTTATCTCTACCTCTAAATATTATTAATTTAGTTTTTCTTTTCATTACTCATGTTGATCGATGACCATATTTATAGTAACTAAACATTGATCATTTACACTTTTTAAATCAAATTTTAGTGAGATTTCATTTGCAGTTTGCCAGAAAATCTAAGCTCTACCTATAATTTGTCATATAAGCGGAAATATAAAACCTGCACCTGGAGCTATAATCGCGTCGCAGCACGGCACAGATTACATAAACATGACACAGATTATTAATATAATCCACAACGTCCGTAACCGATACTGCTGGCGCGATAAAACTATACGATGATAGCTTAGCAAAAGATAGCTATCAATAAACTACTAGGTACCTTCGCTCTACGCTACCTCAAGACATTTCCTTTTAAATAAGTTACAATACAAATTGGTTTCGCTTACAGTTTTGTTTTTTCAAAAAGTCAAAGATATTTGAATGGATGTATAAAAATCAACACAAATAAGAAAAATGCATGGTTGATTTGAATACGAAAACCCGAATCAAGACATCCTCCATTCTCAGTACTTAAAGTAAATCCTATTATTTCAAGATGCTTACGACTCATATTATTTGCAGAAGAGTTCCCCCCAGCGACCTTATTTGTCACTCGTTTCTACGCAAATTGCAGCTGTCGTCTCAATTCCATTGTTATGTTGATACTATGCTCTGATTGTAGCCGGTATAGCCGAAACAACACTATTTTTATAGTAATCATAATCAAAACATATGTTCTCTTTTGTCACATTAACAATGTAACCATATTTTTGTCATCTTCATTCATAGTCCATGCAGTAGATAGTATTATAGCAATGGTATTATAGTGATGTAAACAGACAAATTACCTTGTTACTCCTTTGCCACGAAGAACTATTTCAACAATTCATATTTTTTTATGTGAATTTGAAGAGTGGCCGAATATATATTTTGCTGGTTTTCTAAATACAAGCAATCCTATATACCTGATGGTATTCTTATGCAATCCTATATGAGTAAGTAAGTACCAATTTTGTTAAAGTTCAATTCCTTTTTATGTCGGCAAATCGCACACTTACTATAACTTTATTATAACTTTATGAACTGAATTTTTGTCTTTACATTGAGTTTGAGTATGATGTAACTTCTCCATGTTACCCTAGAACTGTTACATATACGTCGAACAATGATTCTTCAGGCAAACATCGCTCATATATGAGTAAGTAGATATGTAACAACTTCACCATTTTGAGTATGCTTATGACGTGACAACGACTATCGTACGCATTAGGAATGATTTATTTAACCGGACCTTATGTTATTTTATGGACGTCCGTACACTAACAGTGAAAGTAGATGTCCCTTACATGAAATTACGTAATGATAAAGTATTGTTATTATTACGATTCTTATAGTCGTTACAAAAATAAACTTAGACATGTCGATTTGATGATCAAAAATAAATTTTAACAGATCTTGGATCATATTAAATTATGAAAAAGTTCTGTGTTCAAAAGTTTAATCAGGCACAAAATGAATTAAAAAACATTATAAAAGCAACTTTGTGTAAATGACAATAACATAAAAAAATACTATATTAGTACAGTAAATACTTATTTTTTTTTTAAAACAGCTGAAACGCAACAGAAGTAGTAGTTGTAGTAGTAATTATGACGAACTTGACTTTGCAACTTTAATGAAAAATGCAACAATGTAGAAAATTGCCTGGTATGATCAAAATCCAACTAGAAAAGCATTATTCGGTCTACCTAAATTAATGCACTACTGTTGTAATTATACGATACGCTGGATGGGAACACACATACGTCACACTATCTTTGCAGCTATCAATGTCCTTAAATTACATAAAAATAAAAGGAGACCCTATCTAAGATCTGTAGCATAGTTTTCCGTGCATTACGCTATCGGTTAAGTAGGTAGAGCTAGTCGAACAATGGTGAATGCGCATGCACATCGCTTAGCCGCGGCAGGTAATAACGCGTGCTATGGTCATAAGAAGCCGTGACGGTTGCTGTTCTGATGACTGTGTTGAAACGGGTTCGTGTTTATACTATTGGAGTAATTGAAAAAAAAAACTTTTTTATCACTAAACGACGAATGTTATTCATATTGATAAAACACGCGGCTACTCACTTCTATGTTTAACGGAGAAGAAGGTTATCATATCGACTGTTGAAAGGAAAAAGGGGCTAAGCGACACCTCCGAGCAAAATGACTTTTTTACATATTCGGAATCAGCGAATTTTTCTGCGTCGTTTGAGCTGGGTTTCGCTTCGATCTGATGACTTTTATGTCGCTTAGTACCCCCCAAAATTTAGGGCTCGTTTCTGATTACAGGGGCCTAAGCGACATGACGTTTTTGTAAAAATTTTACTTGTGGCGCTTGAACCCCAAACCAAAACTCATTTTGGAATAATTTGTTTTTTAAGTCATTTATCTTTATTCGAACTTGAAAATCGATGGAGATTGATGCCTTTTTACTTGCCCCGCCTTGACAATCGATGGCGTTTGTAACTTTTTTCTTTACCCCTTTGCTTCAATGTCAGTCGGTAAGTTCTATTTTCTCTGCCCAAATCATAAAGACAGTGGCGCTTAGTACCTTTTTTCTTGCCCCGCTTTGAGAAACGATGGCGCTTGGAACTTTTTTCTTTACCCTTTTTCTTAAACTATTGGCATTTAGTTCTTTTTTCTTTACCCCTTTTCTTCAATGTCGGTCGGTTAGTTCTATTTTCTTTGCCCAAATCATAAAGACAGCGGCGCTTAGTACCGTTATCTTTGCCCGGTGTATAAAAACAATGGCTCTCAGTACTTTTATCTTTGCCCTTATTTTTAAAATGATGTCGTTAAGTGCTTTATTCTTTACCTAGTTTTAGTCAAGGGTGGTGCTTAACTTCTTTTTTCTCGTATTCTGTTTGAATTTGGTACCGTTTGGTTCTTTTTTACTCAGCAATTTTTGCCTAAAAATCGTATTTTAGTCCCTTTTACAACAGTTTATGGAAAAAGAAACGTGTTGCTTAGATCTTTTATAAAAAATGTAATTGACAAATTATTATTATTAAATTATTTTGAAGTGTAGGTTAAGTTGTGTATTATATTTAGAAAAAGGAACATGGTTCATTGACAAATAGTTATGCTGCTAAAATTTATCACTTCTTTTTATCATTTTTAATACGTCTATTCATGAAGTTAATTAATCGAACAAAATATTAGAATTATTTCAATCTTATCTACAGGTTGAATATATAATTTTTCATCCCATCTATTCGAAAACGACGACTTTAATCGCATATAAGTGCGCCTAAAGTTGATGCTTCTAAGCGACATAGGTACTATTACTCTACTCTTTGCTAGAGACTGTCCCAGCCGGGTAAAAATGAGATTTTAATCCTCTTTATGAAAATAAGTGCGATTAAAAGTTCTTTTAATCGCACTTTTTGAATTTGGAACCTCTTTTTCTTTTTTTTTTGATTTGACATGACTGACGCGGAATGAAAACAAAATAGTTAGATGTCGAATTCAAATAATGGTACACTGGCTGGTTAGACAGCGCGACGGCTGATTAAAAAAAAAAACAAATTGAAAATTCACGAACTACGGCACGAGTGGGCAGCAGGGTTTTATAGGGAGCCCGTGTTTTCGACTCTTTACGAATGATTAAATATTCAAAATGAGGTCTTCTAGCAGTGAAAGTACCTATAACATTCTTATTTTGTTATATTTAAATTTACAAGTGTTAGTTAGGCGCCTTTATTTTCTCATAGAGGGGGATGAAAAGTAGAGTGTATCACTCAGGAGCAAAAATATTTTTGGCTCGGGCAACGTACTTTGAATCCCTCGCTACGTTCAGGATTCTACTTTAGAATCCCTCACTTCGCTCTGGATTCAAAAAAACGCCCTCGCCTTAAAAATATTATTTTGCTCCCACGTAATAAAATCTACTATTCTACCTAGCAAATACCGTCCTTACTGTCCCTCGCAGTTTTGTTACTTTTGTCGATCTGCGTGATATTTCCATACTGAACTGGGAGCGATAGAAAAACATAAAATGTGCTAGCTGCATCTCCTCCAAGGCATGCTCAGCTAAGGGATTCAGGGGTTTCAGTGTATTGTAATTTAGACGATGGGCTGACAACCTGTCACTACAGCAATATACAGATATGTCTGAATTAATCCTCAAAACTTGTAAGACGTGGCGGAACGACCTTTTTTAGGTCGTTGATGCTCTGCCTACTCCATTAGGGATGAAGGTGTGATTTATGTACGTATGTCGATCTTCATCTGGTGACTCTCCTTCCCTTGCGTATCTCTCGTCCTTCATATGCATCATGTTCCTGCCGCCCCTTACGTCACTCGTGTCTCTCAAGAAATCATTCCCCCTATTCCTCTCGTCCCTCTTGACAATCACATCTATCTTTTACCTCTCATTCTTCACGTATCTCATTATTCGCATCTACCTGGTCCATCTCATCTCTCTGGTCCTTCGGGCGCTTTTTGCTTTACGAGATCCATTCCGGTCCCTTCTTACCTAGGGTGTATATTTGTCACTCAATTCCTTTCAACCATCTATTTCTATGTTTTTCATCCCTTCTGTCTCCTGTTTTGTCTTGTCTTGATTGCAACAAATCCCCCGGTTCCCCTTCCTTCCTGTTTGTATTGTTACCCTCAAGAATCTCTCCCATCCAAACCATCCTCGTCCACGAGTCCCATCCTACTCATGTGTCTCATCCTATGCGTAAGGCCTCCGGTTTACAGACTATCCTATCCTACTTGTCCTTCTTGCCGCTCCAGTCAGCCCCGTTCCACTGTTCAATTCCAACATGATCTTGTGATTTTACTCCGCCAGACTTATACTTTAACCGAATCGCTCTGTGCAAAAACCAGTAATTTGAAACAAAAGCTAAGATGAATGATGATGATTACATTTAATATTCATTGGAACACAACTTCATCCCCCTTTTTACCACTATTAGAGTGGAATTATCGAATTTTATGATACACTTATTCTTTATTTTTCAATCATCAGATAATATTTCAATTTTATCGCGTCGATGGAATACATGACAGAATTTTACATTGTGGTAGTTTAGAACTTGCCACTTGTATTTTTGATTGATTGGTAACCATAAGATGCTGCTTGCATGCAGCGATAAGGGCACGGGCAATATGAAATTGAACTGGGACGCAAACACAGTTTAACATCGGGGTTCTTCGAGAATCCTCACCGGAATATGTTCCCTTTGCTTTTTCCAACCTATGTTCAAACCGAAGTCTATTAAAGACTTCCAGGCCAGCCAGAGTAGTTCATGGCCAGAAGATAATCTCTAAGTAAGCGGGACAAACGGGGTAGGCAGAGATGTTTCCTCTCGCCAATGCCTAAATCTGGCTTGTAAAGGTTTGGTGGTAAGTGGTGTGACACACTTAAAGAAGTTGCGGCGTTCATCTTAGCGAGTCGACTCAGACGTTTATATTGACGTTTTTGTTTTAATTTCTTCAACCTTTGCGGCACAAGATAGTAGCCGTGCTTGGAATATCATTGTGGTCTTCGTTAGCCATTTCGATGGAAGTAGCCACACCACAGCCCTGTAGACCTCCGGAGGTACTATTCCAGCCATAGCATTGTTACCAGGGTCGATATTAATAAAACAGTGATAATCTGACAAATGACATTTAAAGCTACATCCACTGGCTCTATATAGGCCCTGTATTGCAGGGGCAGCATATTCGTCTTATGAGAAGGCGAGCGCATACCCTGTCGGCCGCAGAACATGTGACCTAATGAGGTGACGCTATAGACTGTTCCGGGTGTGTATTTTATTCTTGATTTTTTCACATATATTCTTATAAGTCAGAAAAACGCCAAGGACCTCGTCGAAAATTCACCATGCAAAATAGGTACTCCATATCACATAATGTTGAGCTTACATTTTGCTTTATTATTGCACAGGTGGAATGTGCAAGACTCCGTTTTACTCTAGTTTGGCTTTAACGAGTTTGCCTCATAGTAGCTAATCATCTAGTAAAGAGCTGCAGTATGTTAACCTTGACTTCCTCAAACATCTTGGGAACTGTTGGGAGGTCAACGCTAGATCTTTTGCGTATAAAAATTGGGATGTAATTTATATTTGATGGTTAGCCTTTGATACAAATGTTAAAAAGGCGCTCCTTTTTGCATGCACCAGCCTGGTGCCACCAGGACCTGTCCTACGAAAGAGTGTTTCTTTGTGACCTCCAACGACTGTTGCCAAGGAGAAGATGTAACTGGAACTGCCAATTGTGGAAGAGTTCTCAGAGGACAATGACGATTTAACGATCACCGCTCATAGTGGCCACCTCCCCACAGCAGTCAGTTAAGGTCACCGTATCGTAGGCCGGAGACCTAGAGCCTACAATTAGTATTGGTTGATAAGTTAAGATCTTCTCGCCACGCAAATATCAAATAATGATAGTCATTTGATTCTTTTTTTCTGTACAGAAATACCAAATGGCTAGTTGGAAAGTTCTTTTTGTCTTGTTCCAATTAAAACTAACTTGTCGCATTGTACTTTTTAGCTTACTTTTAAAAACACTGGTATGTCATTTAGAACCCTTTACTTTGCTCTCTTTGAACTATTTAAGTCGATTAGTTCCTTTTGCTTTGCTCAAAAAATAAAAATCATGTCGCTTAGTACTTTTTTCTCTGCTCAACATATTTTTAGCATGGCGCTTAGTCCATTGTTCTTTTTCCAAAAAATACAAACCATGTCGCTTAGTACTTTTTTCTCTGCTCAACATATTTTAAGCATGGCGCTTAGTCCTTTGTTCTTTGCCCAAAAAATACAAACCATGTCGTTTAGTACTGTTTTCTCTGCTCAACATATTTTAAACATGGCGCATAGTCCCTTGTTCTGTGCCCAAAAAATACAAACCATGTCGCTGAGTACTTTTTTCTCTGCTCAACATATAAGGACCAAGTCATTAAGAACCTTTTTCTTTGCTCTATTTCTTATTTCTTGGGTAAATAGGTTGTTGTTCCTTGCTCAGAAATCAATGCCATTTGGCCTAAGCGACACCTAAATCCGAAATTAATACAATTAGGTTAATACGATAAAGACTAAAATAAGCGCTGTAGAATTATGAATCTAATTATCCAAACAAAATTGAATTTGAGCAATAAACTGATGATTTACGATTTTTTTTCAAAAAATTAAAACTTTGAAACGCTCTGGTGTAAAGTTTTCAAAATGGCGCTTAGCCCCTTTTTCCTTTCAACAGTCGATATAAGGTTAAATGTTGAGGTCAAAACCTCCGTTAAACGTACAAGTGAGTAGCCGTATGTTTTATCAATATGAAAAAATATCTGCTTTGATTAAAGTGATGAACTTTAAACCCTGTCGACACAGTTATGGAAATTATGTGGGATATCCGGTTAAAATCAATCAGATTAGGAAATTGTAAGAGAATACTGTGAAATTTTAGCATACTTACTATGTTATAAACAAAAAGCCACCACTACCACTCTTTAGCCAATCATAAGAGAACAATCATAATCAGAATCGTTATGCAGAAGTGTTCTCATTTTATTTGTGTGCTCTAAGCACTGACATGCACTTTGCAATCGCACGAACGTCGAATGCATCTCAAATAGGTAGTAGCAGTGCCCGCCAATAGGCAAAAAAATGCATATTGAAAAAACACGCGGCTAGTCACTTGTCTGTTGAACGAAGCTTTTCCCCTACGGGAGCCCTCTTCATGGAGAGCAAAAATCACACAACAGCGCCCAACTTCATCAGCCCGTCGCGTGTGTTGAAGGTCACAGTTGTGTGATTTTACCTTTCCCTCCATGAAGAAGGCCCTCGTAGTGAAAAATTTCGTTAAACGGACAAGTGCGTAGCTGCATGTTTTATCACAATGAATAACACTTGTTCATCTTGTAGTGTAAAAAAAATGCATGTTTGCACTAGTTGGAATAAAAAACAATCGCTACTATAGCAAGGAAAAGCGTCGCATACCGCGAGCGCGCCTCGACGAAAGTAAACGCACTATCGATCTCAAGCGAATCATTGCATCCGATCGCTGATTATTATTTATCGATTTGTAGCAATAACAACTCGTTTAAAGTATAGTAACTTATTGCTTTTCCTCTTCCTGTACGAAGGAACTATTTCTTATAACTTACGTAAGAGGTTAGAAATCTATCTTGTAGTGCGCTAGTAAAGTTTTGCTTTTTATTATGGTGGTAAAAGCACTCGTAATTCCATTGATATTTGCTTATAATTTCTTTTACAAGCATAAAAGTACAAAATAAAGGTAGCTACAAAAGAAGCACTCTTCAAACTTAAGTACCTAAGTAATATCTTGTCTAAAATAAAAATGCCCTAAATAATAAGCGAACGTTGTAAGAGTGCAGGCGTCCAGCAAGGCTCCACAGGCTTCGCTCGGAATAAGAATTTATCATCCAAACGATCCTCCTGCAAAAAGCAGTACTATGTGGAATGGCACTGGTCTTCTAAGACTCCTTATTAGTGGACTCTGTCTTCGACTATATAGACTACACAGTACCTATACACACGAACTCCCATAACAGTGTTAGACATAATAACTACTAGTCTGATTATACCTACACAATTACTTGCCTACTTTCTATAGTGTAGAGATGTTGACAGCCGAGTATTACAATAATGACCGTATAAGAACAAAGTATCTAGTAGAAACTGGCATGAATTGTAAAGATACAATTACGTATAAGTTTTGACGATTGGGAAATTAGAAATAATCGGTCTCTGTTGGCCGAAAACATAATGGAAATAATAATAAAAAGCACGTAAAATCTTCAACCGTGACACACTGTTACGGATCTTATATTACTACGAAAAATAACGATCTACATTTGTCTAAGTAACTTTCGACTATTTACGTAGTCAACAACAAACAGCACACGTGATACATAAAGCTAGGTGTACAAATCATCATATTATGCAAAGATATGTGAATATGTGCCGCCCTTTTCCCATAGCGGACAATTCACCCGGACCTGTCGCAACACAGGGGACTGACCACCGAGCAGAGTAATGAGTAAGTAGTTTTGTACGTGATGCCAGGCCTGGATCTAGGCGGTAGTCCAAGCGAGGGGTTGATGATACCGCTGATAAATTTGAATACTAAACTAAATTTGAATACCGCTGATAAATTTCATTTCACATCATACAGCTTCAGAAGAACTTTTCATTAAGGCACATCCAGCCTCTAGACAGGGACTTAAGTTTAGCGGAAGTTCTACAAACCCATTGCGCTGAATATAAAGAGGTCAGCAGTTTTTTTTTTATAGAGTGCTTATCTTTACCTTTGAGATAAACTCCAGTGCAGGACTTTATGTGTGAAATTGCATGCCAGAAAAACATCAAAGACGAAGGAAAATATAGTTCTTACGATGAGACTAGCAATAGAAATAGGGACTAAGGGTTTACGAACTGAATGAGTGATCTCCATCAAATCATCCTATATTCCTAGTAGTTAAATAATTATTTTTCAATTACAACTCCTCCTTACTCCGACCCTGCCACCGCCAGCTGAATACGCCTCAGCTCACGTACAGACACGCAATTGGTAGAAAGTGATACGCAAACCGTACGCACCGCACACAGTGGTGATTAAACTCACTTTTCCACCATTTTCCACTCCTTATACGACTACTATACGACTACCTATACGACTGTTACGTAGAAAGGGCAGCTTGACGCTGTTGTGTAATGAAAGGTCGTGGGTTGATACCTTAATTGTTTTATTGAGTCATTTTATTGTAAACGATTAGTTTAGTTTCATAATTGTTAATTGTTTTTGTCACGCAACCATTATATTTAACACATATAAAATAGTAGTATAACACATATAAAACAGTAGTTTTGTGATTTTATTTCATTGTGTTTGGGCACGCGAAATATTGCGCACTAGAGCGGCAACCGACACTCATAAAAATACTTACTATTTGCTAACAGAGAGAGACCTACTTCTATGCTGGATTGGGAGCGGAAAAACCAAAGAATGTACCAGCTGCTTCTATTCCTTGGCAAACTTTAAACTCTTATAGAGGGATTCGAGGACTTTGATTTGAATTTCCACAATTTCTAATAACCCGTTGGTTGGTGCCTGCCTATATACCCCTTATGGGATACAGCCGTAACTATGTTCGTATGTATGTGATATACGAAAGCTGTATGTATGTAAAGCGTTCCTTAGAACTACTTAACTACTGTGGACATTCAAGGGCAGTTATTACGCGATTAAAATGACGAAGGGATTTCACAGGCAGCCGTGAGAACTGAGAACTAAGAAGAAACGTTTTCACGGTCAAGCGCGTTTTCTGCTCCACTTGGACGCGGAAAAGTTTGCTATTGGTTTTCCTCTGTTTTAGTTAAATTATTTGATTTGTAGGAAAAATAAACAAATAGGTGTACAAATAGGTAGATTTAGACTTACGTATGATAAGCTTATACGATTTTGGTTTGACGGCACCTTAAACATTTTGTAGGAAGCTGAAAGTTACATGCAGAAGTTTTTTTTTTTACAACTAGCCTGAGTTGAGAGATGTCTAAGGGCATTGTCTTGGGAGGGTCATACAAGTAAGAGAATAAATAAACAATACTATTACATGGCAAAATCAAAATGTTATAGAATCTACTAAAGAAACTCCACGTAGAATCTAAGCAAATCCTTTATTACTTTTTAAGTGCATTGTTCTCAAAAGCTTCCACACAATTAATTGACCTAAACATCTCCTATCATTCTAGCATCTTCAAAAAAACTCTCAATCAAACCTTACCTCACATGACTTCGGAGCAATGAACAATAAATTGCCCACACCATCGAAAGTGATACTTTCTCACCAGATGGAGGTAATGATGGCTAATTTACCACTACACTATGACTATACGAATACTTTTTGTCCCATATTATGTTACAGTATTATATTATTAGTAGTAATTTACGTGGGCAAAAGAAAGTGATACTTACCGCCGGCTATCAATTTGATTCGACCGCCGAATGAAAAGTGGAATTCTAATTGTCAAGTCTTTGTGGTAAGTTCTGTGTGAGTGACTAAGCTGCTTCGAGATGAAAGTTTTTGACCTATTCTGACCTAGAACCTGTAATCACTAAGGTCTAACGTGAATATAACATTTATATTTAGAGATTTATAGTCATGCAAAAAGTCTACTTTATTAATGTCTTGACCGCAACAAAAACGAGCATAGTAAGCCATGCTGTGAAAGCTCTTTGTAATAAAATTAAACCTAAATTTATTGACGCAGTTTAGCCTTTTAGTAAAGTCTAAACTATTTCTCGACCTGACCGCCGACGGCTTTATAGTAGTCATATATTACTAAACTCCTACGTACAAACTATCTGTACAACGAACCTAACATTATTTTATTTTTCTTAGATAGACTTGTAGCTGATGATATTACAAAATATTTTTTCAAAGTATTTTCATAACTCGAAATCCAAAGTTGTAAAAATTTTGCAGGTTCTTTTTTCAATGATATTCTGTTTGTTCCAGGGGCGAGGGTGTGGCTGGCGGCGGTAGCGCTGCAGCTTGTGTTGCTGACAGCAGACTGCGCCAAGCCCAGGCCTCTTCGACGATCCTTGCCTACACAACAGGTACGTTGTTTACTTTTCTAATATTTTAATTTTAATCATAACTATGACTTACTTGGCCCTTAGGGAGAGGATGTATAGTTCATGAATTTTACCTAGTCCAGGTACTTAGCTGTAGAAATTCCTTGGAGACTTTAAATTTTAGGTGCCTTCCCTAGATACTTTAGTTGAAATTCCATCTTCTTTCTCTTTTCAGTCATTACCGCTATCGAAAGGCGGGTGGAGACCAGTAGTCGGTTCAAATGGCTTCATCTTCGGCTACGGCACAGCGCCGCTTCACGCCCCATCTTACAAAATTCAAGTGCCCGTATTGGAGAACTACCCGTCGTCCGCACGTCCGCTTACCGCGAGAGACGCGACCAAGCTGACGTCCATCGCACAGTCCTACCGCCCGACTACCCTCAGAACAGTTCCTGCTGGGCCACCGTCACCGGCAGCCAGCCAACCCATCAACTCGTATCTCAATCCTTTCTCACTACCATCAAATGGACTGACCCACTACAAGTACGTCCAAAACTTCCCAATGGACAGCGTTCTGATCAGAAACCCGCACAACCCATATGCCGCGCGGCCAGTATTCGGTAAACCGTATCCGACGAAACAGCAACAATTCCTAAACAAACAATATCAACAGCAGCTGGCCGGCATCCAGCCTATTCAGTTCCCAATTGCGACTGGTAAACCGTTAGACGTGTATGCGAAGCCAGTGAATGGCTACGCAAAGCCCACAGATGCAAAGACCGCCCAAACAGGCAACACGGAGATTTACAAGACGGAGGTTTACAAGCTACAGGACAGTGACACAGCACAACAACAGCAGCAGCAAGTGAAGACAGCTCAGCAGTCCCTGGTCACGCCGAAGATACCAGTCAGCCCTTACCCTCAGTTCCAGTACCAGGATTCCATTTATCCATCGAGCATTTTAGGTAAGTTCCAAGAGGTTTCGTTATTTTACAGACAAAGTAACCGACAGTTTACACTGAAGATAATAAAAATTCACAACTAATTACATATTTTTTCGTTTTCCAGGATCATTTGGCTCGTTTGGCGTACACCAGGTAAAGAGAGACCCTCTTTTCCCAACGAAGACTACTTTCTTCCCACCACAGACAACGAAACAGACCTTATTCAACTCATTCAGTTTTGCGCCTAACTTCAAGACCACTCCTACTTTTGTATCATCAACAACACCTAAGTTACAGACCACAGCAAATCAGATACATTTTGGATCGACGTGGAATGACTTCAAGACTCCCGCTACCCAAGTTCCGAAGGTCGTAACTCCAGCTAAGATTGATCCGAACTCTAACAAAGGCACTTTTAAACCAAGCCCCAGCGATCCTTTCATAAACAAATACGGTCAAATCGACTACAGAGTATCAACGTACAATCCAACCGTCCAAACCACAACGTTTGCTTATAGCAACTTCCACGATGAGAGATATACACCCTCTCAGCATCAGCTGCAGCAAGAGGTGCGCCAACAGCAGCAGTTATATCAACATCAGAAACAGCAGCATCAACAACAGGACGCACAGGTGCAGAACTACTACAACTCAAACAACCAACAACAAGAGACAGAATCTAATCAGCACCATAATAATAATCAACACAAGAAAATGAAGATTCACGCACACGACAGTGTCGCAGCCGGAGTAAATGAACAAGCTTCTCAACAATACGCTAACCCTCCTAAGAAACACGAAGATGATGGTACACATCGTCAAGTACCGTTCCGAGCGACGTACGAAGTTACAGAATCATACGAAGAAGTCACTAGTGGTGCTCCTCAATCGTGGCCAGAGACAGCGGATAACCCGAAGTCGACCGAAGAAGTAGTCACGAAGTCAGAGTACGATTATTACACAAGGCCTACGACAACTATGCCGGATATCCAAGAAGAATTCGCTATCGTCACCGAAGGTGAAAAAGGCTATGAAAACTCTTTGGGCTACGACCATCAAGTCGAATCTCAAAGCAGGCGGCCTCTAGGCGACGACTTCGAACCTATCCACAAGCATAAGTTGAAGGACTACTATTACAGGGTGTCGACTCCGACGTACGAGACCTCAGTACGCAGAAAGAAACCCACAGAATCGTCAAAGTATTCTGTACATGAAGTGACTACGCAGTACGATAACAATAAGCAGAATAACGAAGCTGATCCGCTTCCCACTTTGCCTCCTAATAAGCATTTCAAGCGTCCCAGCGCTAGCGCACCTACACCTGAACCAGTGGACAAGGACAGGATTAGGAAGAGAAATAAAACCAGAAGGCGTCGTCCAGGGCACCACAACAACAACAACGAAAACAGAGAGAGCAGCACACGAAGGTATCAATCCTCTACTGGAGCTACGTACACAACCGAAGAAACTCACACTGTCAGGCCGAGAGCAAGGCCTACACCAGCTAAGCCTAATCTGACCACGCCGACCACAAGTGCAGTCGATTTAACTACCAGTGCTCTCCCAACTATTTCGCCAACATCTCCAACTATCATAAAAAAGAAACTCGTCCACCGCCGTCCCTACACCACCACTACAGAAAAACTAGAAACCACAACAGTGAACCACGAATCAGATAAGGATAAGGAATCTCCTATTATGAAAATATCTGCATCATCAAGAATACCATTCCCGAAAATAGCGGTAAATCCCTTTGATTACAGGAGCAGTGAAACACCAGACTACTCTCACAAACAAGACGAGAAAGATACGCCTACTAGTGATATCGCTGTCAATTTAAGCGACACTCTGAAAACTACAAGCAAAACTGAACCTGGTAAGACGTTCTCTTTCCACAGAGATGCTAAACCAGTCGAAGCCAAACTAGAACCTATTGTAAGAGAGATATTCACAACCGAAGCACCCAAAGATAACAGTAGAGAAAGCAGCGAAAATAATGAAGTGACTACAACTGGTCATCCCGAAACTACATCAAACTCTGCCAAAATTTTAAGGCCAAGATTAAAGAATAAATTTGGAAGACCTGGATTTAGTGTAAAGGAGTACAGAAATCGTTTGAGCTCGACAACAAGCACTGAAAAGCCAGCCGAAAATCCAACGCCTAAACTCAGGTTCCCACATAGAAGATTACCTTCTGTAAGTGAAAATAAAGTTGAGAATGAGAACGGAACAGAAAGAAAGAAGTTCACGCCTAAGGACCCAAGACACAAAAATGGATCAGAACTTAACGAAGAAAAAGAAAAAGAAATACATTCAATAAGACCAAACAGACAAAGACAAACTGTTGAAACTACTGAAGGCACTCCTCAGAAGCATTCTGCAAGAATTCGTAACGGTCAACGCAAACCGAAACCTACTGAAGAACCCGTAGAAACTTCCACTCACACAGTAAGCAGAAGACCACTAAGGAAGAAAATCAAGGACACAGATAATGCAGAATCGGTTCAAGATGTAAGTGTTACAGATACGACTGATCAGAAGAGCGATATAACATCAGAGAGGACGCGATCTAGTGCATCGGAGAGTGCTATAATGAAGATAGCTGATAAGAAACATCACGACCATTTGGAACACATATTTGAGCATTCCAAAAGAGTATCAGACCTAACTCTTGCTGCTAGTAAAGACTATAACACCCCTGGGATGTTCAAGACTGTTTCATCCAATAGCAGACGAATACCTAATTATTTCACGATAGCTACAGACGACCCAATCCTTCCGATAGAGGCGTTCTTTCCTCAGATAAATCAGAAAAAGGAATCATAATGTTCCTATAACATAAGTTTTCAAAACCAAATTCTTTAGACTGCCAAAGCGAGACATGACTATAAGTAAACAAATTATAGTTGTCTTTAGGTGACTTTTCACTAACTGTTGAGTGTTGTATACAAAATTAGCTTACGTTAAAATTGATTCTAATGCTGTAATATTGTTGAATATCACAAAAATCTTTAGGACGATTATTATTTTAAACCAGTGGTGCCCACCTTACTAGGTGACTAACATTTCTACCTGTATCGATGGTGCTCATCCTAGTTTGTAAGTAACGACATTTATATTTAAAGTGATACGTTTGAACAAGTATTACGTTATGTATGCGGTATGTATGGCTTCTCAGGGCATTTATGAAAAAGAACATCTACCTATCCTCGTTCAAATTGGGATCTCTAAGCCTTTTTTATAGAATGTAGGTATCATTATACTTTTTATTTGTCTACTTCTATATGTTAAACTTTATGTGCTGTTGATGATTTTTTTTTTATGTGTAAGAATGAAGGTAAAATACTCTGTAGGCAAGTGATGTTTTGACATTTTATCAGATTTAGTATTTAATTAGGCCGCGATCAGAAATGCATTTATGATAGGTTTTTTCATGACAAATATAATATGTGTAGATAGATGTTCTTATGTAAGAAACTTGTATGACTGTTTGTTAGTTATGTGTGACGTGTCGCGTGTATGAGTGAAACTTTATATTTATGTTGAATCTTAGTTGTTAAATATGTAAATAAATTTTCTTAATATAACAAAATGTTGTTTATTTCTTGTTTATAGTTTTAGTAAGAAATATAAAGTACTAACTTAAATAATGATTTTATCCGGCGGTGACTTCCTCAGACGGCATTTTGGACATATTCTGAATGCACTTCATGGCGGCTTTATGGATTGTTTTCTCTAATTGATCTGAAATAAATAGAAACGTCCATTAATACTATCATAATTTTAATGATATTGTAAAATAATTTTCGAGAATTTAACCATATATTAGATCCTAGTAAATGATGACAAAATAAGATATCGCATAACATCCACTCAAAACGTTTTAAGAAAATAAGAAAAAAAACTTAAATTCACTGATATCTAAATTAGTAGAGCGGTAAAACGATATTCCAACATCGCAGGTTTAAATACTGCGACAGACGAGTTATTGATTTCTGATTTCTCTTAATAAAGCCTATTAATAAAGGGTCTTACATATTTTATGTTGTCCTTTGATGGGGAAGCGCAGGCGCAGGCTGATCGGGTTGGAGCAGATGAACACATACGGGGAGTCGCTCTCACCGGCTGGGTATCTGCAAAAATAGTAGCATTTAAAGTATAAGAGACAGAGACACCTAAACTCAAGTCAAAAATATTATAACTAAGATTAATAAACGAGTCAAAACATATAAGATATTGATTTTTCATTCCGACGCAGAGTACCGGATACGCAATCGACCAGCACATCGTCAGCCACTTGTGCGATGGGCGTGACCCCAGCGTTTTAATATTTAAAAAAAATCGCTTATTTGACTAGTGTTCTAGATCAGGCAATGTGATACTGACTGTTTGTCATACTCCTCCTGCGGCAGGCAGTCGTCCACGTTGACGCAGCCGAGCAGGCAGCCGGTCGGGTAGAACGACGGAAACTTGAAGTTCTTCTCTGGAAATTAAAAAAATATTGAACATTTCATTTTAAAAATAAATTCCATTTTTTTTTTTTTTTTTCGAGTGCTATGCTCTTGTGAGTTTAGCTTGTTCGAACGGAACGGAATCCAACTCTCTAGGAGCAGCCGTCAAAGCCCTCGTCAACTAACTGTCATTCGGACACTTCCGCATCTGAAGAGTCGAAATCAAGACGAAACAGTGGTCAACAAAGAACCGAAGCGTTCCGTGTTCTTCGACACTCATCAGAAAGGCCATAGAGCCTTTCATGCTTGAACATTTCAATTCAATCTTAGTATGAGGTGATTAATTGATTACAGTAGTTGTCTTTCGGCTATAAAGTTGCCCAACCCAACCCACCTACCCTGAGAGTCAAAAATCGTCCGTTATCATTTACCTGGATATAGCACCCGATACTGGTTTTCCAGCGTTCTGATAATGTCCTGGTCGGGAGGTTTAGCGGTTGAAGCTATCCACAGCCGGCCGCGGTGGCTGGTGTACCAGGTTCGACCCTCATGTCTGCAATACAAACAAATAAAGTTTAACTTTAATATTGAGTTTAATTTTATGAATGACGATATTTAAAAGTAGCTTTGTGCTGGTAGTGATGATAGTTATGATAACAAACAAGTTTCACGAGAAATAAAATGTGATATAAATATAATACAAAATTGAAGATTTGAATGGGATCAGAATATTTTAAAGTTATTTGTCTATTTTATCAATCACAAGCTTATTTGACTTGACATCCTTTCCTATTATTACATACTGTAAAACCTAAATCATACAGACAACATGACATGAACTGAACATTTATGTTATGACAAAGTTAACACTTTCGGCGCGGTGCGTTATTATTATCATGTATCTTATAATTAAATTATCGGTATTTCACACACAACTGCAGTTACCCGTGGTAGCAAGAGCAGCATTTGTAATTTTTATAAGGGGTTTAAAAACTAGCTGCTCAGAGAGCGACGGCACCCCACTCTCCTCTTGCGAGGAGCGAACGATCATCGAGGGCTGATGGTAGACTACCATCGCCAGCCTCACGCTCAGGGCACCGCGCCACGCCTCATCAGCACAGCTAGTGGATTCTCACATAGTGTGAATCTCGCTTGAAGAGCTTACTATAGAAATGATCCTATGAAGTAAGGTCTTGATGATACCGGCAAAACGTTCGGTAGTCATTAAACGAGAAAAAATCTCACCACCGCGATGTAAAAAATTTAGCGGTCCGAACAGCGACATCTGTGATTTTAGTGAGGCGTTACGCAAAGTTGCTTATCGCGCGTGGCCACAAGTGGTCTGAAGGTCACCTCGTGGACACGTGGGTATAATACCGACAGCAGCGCATGTGTTGACGTCATACTATTGTATGTTTACATGTATGTTTAATCCATGGTTTAATCTTATAGTTGTAGCATGTTGTTATAGTGTATTAGTTATTTTATTATACCTTGGTGTAGAATCTACTATACTGTATATGGTCTAGTATAACATATATGGCTCGTCCAAAATGTCAATGTCTTCGATTTAATATTTCATAGCCCTCCTCACACTTGATACGCAATGTTAATGAACATTGACCCAATTAATTATATTATAATGAGTATTATAAAAATACAGTGCGTTTTTTAATATTCTTTTAGTTTAACATGTATGTATGAAATATTTTCATTCTATTAGTAAAATGTCTCTCTGTAATTAAATGTGTGAATCTCTTTTATTTAAATGTGTGAATAAAACAGATTATACTCACAGCTTAATCCCCTCGACGAGCAAGGAAGCCCATGGCTGGTGCATGGAGAGGCACTTGCCGGTGTCGCACATCTCCTGAAGCTGAGCGTCCTGCACGCGCGGCAGCACGTTGGAGATGCCCACACCTCGGGCCGCGGCCGCGTAGCCAGATGATGCCACTGATGCATCGAACTGAAATAGGACATCAATAATTGATGATCATTGCTCTTGTCGATTGAGTACATAGAGTAAATGCCAGCTACTCGACGCCTACCTACCTATGCTACGACGACTCTAGGATCAGTTCAGAGAGGAGGAAGAGTAGGATCGAATTGGAGAGGAGGTAGGATCGAATCCGAGACAAAAAAACTACTTGTTTAACATTGCGGGGTTGACGCCGGGCGCAACGTCTCTGTTCGCGTCGCTCGTGTCGCTCATCATGTCGTTGATTAACACATTGCCAGCTAAACCTCCGCTTACTCCGCTCGTGATCTGTTTATTACCTGTAACATTGCGGGGTTGACGCCGGGCGCGACGTCTCTGCTCGCGTCGCCCGCTTCGCTCATCATGTCGTTGATGAACACGTTGCTAGTTGAACCTCCGCTTTCTCCGCTCGTGATTTGTTTGATACGCTCCAAGTCCACCGCGCCTTCCACTCCAGTTCTCTTCTCTTCTACTATTTGGCGACCTGAAATATATTTAACGAGAACTTTAAATAGCTATAGAACTATTTTTAGTATTATTATTTTTACCCCTTTTTAGGATCTGACCTTAGATAGACAACAACAATAATTTTGTCTGAATATTTCCATCTCAACAATTAGTTATACAACTTTTTAAGCACTCGCGATTATTTGCACTCATTTTACAATACTTATTTAAAGGGTCACTCGCGATAAGTGTTGGTCAGTCCACCCGCGAACACGACTCGTGTAACCGAGACGAAACGTCGGGATAAAGAGATAAGTTCCCTATGTTTTTACCACCAAAACTTATCGCGTCCCGGTAAATAAGCAAAATGAGTATATAGTAGTTTCTAGTCATACCAGCGAAGTCGAAGGTCATCTTCTTCTTCAGTCTTGACTCGTGCTTCTTCTCCTGTAGCTCTGTCTGGTATTCCTCTAGTTTCTCCTTCTCGTTTTGACTGAGCCAGACGCTGTTCGTGTTGAAATAGTCGCAGTCGTCGTCCACTATTTGGGTACGTTTCTCACTGGAAATACAAATAAGATGCAACAGGTGATGGCGGCGAATACTTTAAAAAATCTAACTAGGGCATACTAAGTCAATACGGTGCAAAACGTAGTTCGTTCGACCCCGGGGCGTACACTGAATAGATTACATTTGTTCCCGCCCTCGATACTATGAGGAAATAGCCTAAAGATACAATTCTGATCTCGGCTACCGCTGCCCGGCAATCGCTGCCGTTGCCACTAATAGTAGCAGACCACGCTCTCGGTCGCCAGGATATGAAGCATAAATGATCAATACAGAGCAGTGCGACTGCCAACATTCGATGGGTAACTTAACCATATTCTTACCTGTTTTTCTGGTAGTCCAGTAGCTTATGCATGTGTGCGAGTGCCTCTTGCCAGCCTTGCGGTCGTTCACGCTCCTTCAATTGTTCCAGTAATTTCGACCCGCTCTTGGTATTCGAGTTTATCGCCTTCTCTTCGTCAGGCGTACACACCTGGAATAAAAAAAAATATATTGGGAAGTATTTATACTCTTGAATGGATTACTTTACTCAATAGAGAACTATTCAAATGGAAATCAGTAAGTGTAGGTTTTTTATAGGGTTATTTCGAAGACAGAACGGGGTTGCTCAGAGAATTAAACTGAACACAGCAAAACGAAATAAAAGTCTCACAATAAAATTACCATACAATATCGTTCAGACGACAGTATGGAAGCAATATTTTTTTTTAGTTTTTTTTTTGTGAAAGTTGTTCATTTTTCTTTCCTGTGAGTCTTACCAGATTGCCACAGAACAGACAAGGGCCAGATCCCTCTTGAGTGCAGACGATGCGGCCGCAGTTCAGGCAGTTGTTGATCAATTCATGCTTCGACGCCTCGCACTCGCAGCGATGGCGACCTAATAAACACGATAGAGTAAAAGATAAAACTAAAACATAATTTTTTTAAAGAGTATGCTTACTCTTTCTAGCTGGGATATGAAGACAAATAACAATGTTATACTGTAGGGAATAAATATTCCAAAATATTTTTATCTCTGACTCAGCTTTTTTTAACTCAGCTAACTTCCAAAAAAAAGGCCTAGTATAAAAAAAAAACTCTAACCTTTTAAGAAATATCCCCAAGAGGTCCTGGGTTTCAACTACGGAGCATGTAACGGGTAACCTAACCGCATATAAACAAAGTGCTAAATACAATTCAACTCATCTCTATCTAATTTTACTATAGCGGTTGGTAAACAGCACTTCAACACATGAAACACACCTTTCAGCATCACAACTTGAGCATTCTCCCCTTCCTTAGAGTACAGGTTCACAAACTTGGTTTTCTTCTTTCCCTTCCCTTCCTTTTCATGGTCTGGTTTCTCTGCCGGCTTCTCTGGAACCTCCACACTAACAAAGTCGGGTTGACTCTGCTTACTCTTTGATATTTTCTTCTTTTGTTTAGGAACTGAACCACCTGTGCAATAAAAGTGTACATACATCTAGTCACGCCTATATCTATCATGGGAAAGGCAGTGTATCAACGACCTTGTACTAAGTGATTTACATCCCATTTGATTGCTACAGTGATAGGTAGTCAGCCCATCACCTAAATTAAAATACTTTAAAACCCTTGTCTCTGATTTCTACAGTATGCCTGGGAAGAGAAGTAGCTGGCACATTCTAAGTTTTTCTGTTGCTCCTGGAAGATGTAAAAAATTTAAAGTGATGATTTAATGTTTTGGTTGGATGAAAATGCATTGGGCAATAGTATGAAATATATGAAAATTTTAATTTGAAGTAAAAAACCATTGGAATGAGTTACCTCTGCTTGGAAATTTCTTTTTCACTAACTCCATGAAGAAATTTCTGTGCTGCGGATTATCGAAATCAAGTAAAGTTTTCATGTATTCATTAAAATCTGGCTCCTTATCTATACCCATTATATACCTGAAAATCACACAACTATTAAATATTGCATACAATTGTTTGTTATAGTCATTTAGTGTAACAGAAAATATCATATTGTGTTTTAGCCATCAGCGATTTAACTAACTAGTTTTATAAAGGGCTCAATTCGGAATTATTTACTGTAGTCATATAAACGTAAGGACTTGAATATCACAAAACCATCACATTTATGAGCTGAACAACGAAAAGGTACCTACCTACTTAAACCATTAAATATATTTATTTCTCAACCAGAATATACAAATTACTTACTGAAAGTTAGTGAAATACTGTAAATTAGATAGAAAACATTGTTAAATTTGAAAAGCTAATCTTTCAGTACTTACTTTATTAAATCATCTGGGACTTCAAAGCCTAGGACTTTAGTTAGTCCTTCACTAATCCACTGCTCCATTCTGTTAAAGATTCCCGAAATATTTTAAAAACTTGAAAATTCAATTCAATTTTTGTGTAGGTTGGCGTTTCTGTTATGATTCCGCCAGTGTCCTTATTAAAAGTTAAAAGGCCATAAAACTTGAAAAGTTCAAATTTCCATCAACACATCAACACACAGCACAGCTGATTATGACATGACAGTTAAGAGTTATGTTGTCATTTGTATGCAGAATTTACTACCATTCTGGAATTTTGGTAGCTAACGGAGCGAGAAAGAAAACTGAAGACGACCTCTCTTATTTTTATTTGCACAGTGAGTGCAAAAAGAGAGATCGGATCGGATCCGAGAATCTCTTAATGTGAAAAATACATGAAATATAAAATAGGCCCTTGTTAAGATTGCTCAGATTTCTGCAAGATTTCTGTATTTAAATCAATATTTTCATATTTGGTAGAATATCACTGGTTGTTAATGGTCACACCTAACAAACAGTTGTCAAAAAATTGTTATCGATTCGATTTTCGAAAAATAATCAAGGTAAGTTCACCCTGTGGAAATTATTATAATTAAAACAAAACAATACGTAATGAAACTACCACTCCACATTATTTAAAACATCGGAAATAAATCCGAGCCATTGTTATTTTGTTTACGTAATTTCCTAACCTATAATTGAATAGTTCCTTTATAATTACAGTTTTATTTCTCTCTTTCAGGGCAAAGATGTCCATCTCACCGTATTTCCGTTCTCCGTTCACGGACCTGACCGGTGGCATGGTGTCCCACCAAATGTTGGGTAAATGCCAGAAGGAGGAGATGCACTACATGGACTGCCTGGAAGCGTACGGCTTAGAGCGCGGGAAGGTGAAGTGCAAGAACCTCTTTGCTGACTACCACGAATGCCAAACCTCGACCCTGCAGTACAAGAGATTTATGGTATGTTGTATTTTTAAATACCTAAATGCTATAAAGAAATAAGTTTTACAACTCGCAGTGGATGCTTTTGTTAGGACAATGTAGGCTGATTCACCATATTATTGTCATAGTTTATAAATTATGCATGTTTTGCACATGCAATAAAGATTTCTAGAGAACTTTGCTATGCTCTCTCACAAAAACCATGGAAAGCATAGTGAGAAAGATCTGTACTGTACACTTATTTATCAAACGGGTTTGCTTTTGTTCACGTGACAGTATGTTATTTATGACCCCTTACATATTGTGTTTGTAATAAGATTTACATATAATGTAAATGGCAAGCACTGTATTGACTGTATTCACTATTAGCCCTTTGAACAGTTTGAACCATATTTTCCATTTAAAATTCAATCTTCTTTTTCTTCTTTAGGTGCCCTCCGAAGCACGGAATCCTTTTTCTTTTCGGACAATCAGGTGATTCAGCCTGCAATGTCCTAACCAAACTGGGGAAAATCTCACAAAGTGATAAATTAACAAATATCTTTCCCTCCTGGTAATCGAACCCAGGACCTCTGGATCGAAAGCCCATGGCTCAGACCACTAGACCACGGAGGCAATGATTATAGTTCTATTGAGTGAACATTTGGTGATTTTAATTTTGTTTCAGGCAATGCGCAAAGAAAGAGAAAGACAGATTGCTGAGGGAAAACTCAAAGGAGATGACAAATATGTCACCCCAAGGATTGACAGTTACTGATCTATACTTTTAGTTTGTGATGCCTTTCCAATATCTACAGTGTAAATTAAAATAGAAATGTTAATAAGAGTAATAAATTAATTTCAGTTATTTACCAACAAATCTGCATTATGATTATTGATTAGATTATAAATAATTATTTAAACTAACTTTATTATAGGCTTGAACTGAAAATTAAATATGCCAAAATGTGTTGTAGTATTGTAAATGAATATTAGTGATATAAGTATACCGTTTCAAAAAATAGACCAAAAAATACGCATCCATGTGAGGATGCCTTTATCAAGCCTTTATAATTTACTAATTGTTTGTACCTGGCCATATAGACAATTCCGAGTTTGACTTTTACTTTTTACCTCGTTGTGAAAGACTGTCAAGTTTACGTCAAGTTTGAAAAATATTAAATATTTTTCTGGTTTGGTTATTTCTTTTGTTGTCAATTTGTTGTCCGAGAGTTCTATAAAAAGCGTAAATATTTACCGATATGACTCAAAGTCTCTCCCCATTCTTCCGATCACCATTCACCGACCTCACAGGCGGTCTGATCTCCCACCAAGTGTACGCTTCGCGATGTGGCCCCATAGAACTCGAGACCATGGAGTGCTTGGAGGTTTACGGCCTGGACCGCGGCATCAAGAGGTGCAGGTGCCTTATTGAGGATTTTAAAGAGTGTCAGACGCAGGCGAAACAGTTCGGTAGATTTGTTGTAAGTTGATGTTTGCGTGGGATTATTATTTTTTCTCAGTAGGTGGGAGGTACAGTAGCCTAGCCGCTAGTTACTGGATTGGAATCTACATCTCTTCCCGTCGTCGTATAAACTCATTAAATGGGCAGCAGCTTTCCTCTGAACGTCACATCTTGCACCGCGCTCGCCTATCTTTATGGCCATATTGAGGAAGGTTCATGTTCAGAGTAATATATTTAATTAAAAGTCCGACTAGTGTAATTTTTTTGGAAACGCCTACTTAAGTATTTAAAGCAAAATTTTATTAGATCGCATCGCTTCAAGATACAAGCTCAATTTCTACCTGTCTCCCAGGCAATGAGAGCTGAACGTGACCGGCAGATTCGCGAGGGAATCCTGACGGGAGACAAGAAGTATGTGACTCCGCGAGTTGACAGCTACTGATGCAAGTTACCATCATTTATTATTTTTTATTTATGTAATTTTGCTCTGGATATATTTGATTTGAGGTAATGTTGTTTCTATTTTTGACGTAGACTACTTGTAGTTTCCAAAATAACCTCACTTTGTGTTTGTACTTAAAACCCTGACACCAGGGGTTTTTATCGGGTCGGGACAAGAACTACACGACAAGAAAAAGGTTTACTTTGTAAGATTGTTTCCAGGTTGGTCAAAAACACCCGTCTTACAGGAAAGATGATTGAGAAGATTCTAGGTTTCGAAGGGCACATTAAGGCTCCCGTCCTGGTTGATTTAATCATGTCGATGATGGTTAATACAATAACATGACAGAAGATGGTTTAGGAAGTTGTATTATATCTGTAGTAAGAGCTTTCACAAACCAATAAAAGGACAGCCACAGGCACTGCTTTGCTTACCTCATACAAGTTTCTCACAGCAGCAAACGTATATACTGTGTATTACATTTGTATATACCTATACTTGATACTAAAGTCCTGGAGTGGCTGCCTCGGCACGGTAGACGCAGCGTAGGCAGGCGAGCGAGCGACGATCTGGTGAAGGTCGCTGGAAGCTGCTGGATGCAGAAGGCGCTAGACCGATCATCGTGGAGATCCTTGGGGGATGCCTATGTCCTGCAGTGGGCGTCTATCGGCTGAGACGACGACTTGATACTAAATAGGTACCTACTTATTTATTTACTTTTAAAACATGGTGCTGGTAGTATCGACAGCATTCCACAACACCTACCACTACCAACGTATGTCTCCGTGTTTTTGTCAGAGTCACGGACGGTCGAGTTAGTTTTTTGCTCAGAATGTTGGCGCCAATCTATTCGGCAATTAATCATTTTTGGCGATCGACTAATAGGATAGGTTTGCGTATTTATTCGTTGGTCATGTACAGGATGTGATTAGGTTTTCTAATTTCCAGTACCTACTTCTAGTTTCCGTTACCGATATCCAGTATGCTAGGAACTATAGGCTGGTAGGAACCGCTCAGACCCCCTTAACAAATCCCGGAAAATTGCTACAAGGGATTTTATTGTTTTAATGGCTTCATTTATTACCCAATATGACTCTCTTAGATGGCTCGCGTTGATGTCTTTTGTATGGGAACATGGGGTGTCTCTGAAGAGATCCAGATTTACTGAGATCTTTCAGAATAAGAAAGCTGAAGTGGTAATGGACTGGATCTGCCATGCATGTTGCAGAACCGATGGACTGTCCAAAGGTCCGGATTCGGGTACAAAATGGTCAGGAGGGGAGTAGACGAGTTCTAAAATGATCCCCACGTTCAGACAAACGCAGAGAAAGCCAAATATGGTCATGTTCTAAGATCAGTAGCTGAAAATAAAGATCCTTAGGTGAGACTTATGTTCTGGTAGTGGACTGATACTGCATGAAGATGATGATTGAGTTTAGTATAGGTACGTAAAAAAAACATTTAGAATTTTAAATTAATAAATCACTAAGGTCAACGCTCTTATTTGTGACGAAATCGGCTCGAAGGTTGTATGTTAGTTCTAAACAACGAATCGTGCCTTCAGAAAAAATAATAGAAAAAATACAAATAAAAAATTACGGAACTAACTTCTGTCTGACAAAGGTTCTCGACCTCTCGGTTTTGGACCAAAAATGGAAATTAGATGTATTTAATTTCGTTTTTTATTCGGGTTTATGGGGCCTGTAGATTTTGTTGAACTCTGAGGAGGCAAAGCCCCGATTTAAAGTACAACCACCGGGGCAAAGTAGGTAGACCCATAAGTTAATGAACCTTTAAAAGAGTTTTATTGTATCAGGTGTCTACCGACTCAAAATCCGCAGTCTCATCCCATACTTAACTTACATCCTTTTGCGTTGACAATGATTCAGCTTAAAAATTGCTATTTTAGATATACATACCGGGTGTAAGGGACAGCGTACCAGAAACTGATAGGGTTTGCTCAGTCGACGAAACTGAAAAACTTACATAAGGAAATTCTTGCAGGAAATGTAAAATAAAATTACTTTCCCATACAAAATGCCAACCTCGATCAGACTATTTAGTATGGAAAAGCCGAGTTTTCTTTTTCATTCCCTGAAAGAATATTCTGGTGAAAGTTGTTCAGTTTCGTTGACTGAGCAACCCCTATCTGTTTCTAGTACGCTGTCCCTTACACCCGGTATATGTATAGGGACTTTACCCCTATAGATATTCTCACGTATTCTTTTTTCTTTCGCGTTGAACTGGAAAATTACCAGCAAAGTTAGTTGCGTTGAAAATGTGCCGAATTTTCGACTGTAAAGTTTCAGCGCCAGTCTGTCTGAATACAGATTATGGACAACAAGCTGATTATGCGAGCCAGCGGTATCGCACTGAATCTGACTCGCTAATGATCTGTTGTTGTCTCAAAGAAGTGTTTTTTTTATTCCACGCCTCGATAAAGGATCTGAGAAGATCCTGAAAAAGTGAACAGGTATGCTCGTTCATCTGCCTACATTATTTAAGACTATGGGTGTTGACTATGTTTTCTACAAAAAATATCACTATAGCTCCTAGAAATTATTCTTATGGTACGATTATTATTGATTCTAGCAGTTTGTTTTTGTACGCGTGTTTAAATAATCGATCAGCATTGCTTCTTGACTATGAGGTAGCCCGGATGGTGTAGTGGATAGGGCCACGGCCTTCTGTGCAGGAGGTCGTGGTTCGAATCCCACCACGTACCAATGTGTTTTTCGGTTTACGAATTTCATAAGAGTGAAGGAAAACATCATGAGGAAACCAGCACACACCTACGAAGAAATTCAAAGGTTGTGTGTAACCTAGTCTAGGATTGGGTCTGGTTTCCCTTCTGGGTTACGGAGGTCGGATGGCAGTCGCTTTGTGTAAAAACCAGTACCCTCGTTCAATCCTCTAGATTACGTAGCCGACCCCGTGAAATACGGGAAAAAGGCTGGAAGATGAAGATGATTGCTTCTTGACTATCTTTCTAGAAAATACACCCTGATTTTTAGTTGTACATAATATTTTATTCTGTAATACAGGGTTAATTTTGCGATAGCGTACAAGTTGAAATTGAATTCTATCCATCGTCCACAAATAAATTTTCCCACCATAAAATAAACAGTTTTTTTGTAAAAGCAATATACCTATGTGAATGATTATTTAATCTACCTACAATGTATCTTACAAGCCGTGTGGTCTAATTTGTTATTCAGATGAGGTGTTTTCAATCTAGACGTTTTTCTAATGCCCTGTCCATAGGCGTAGGACATACGAATGTCGATCGGACCACACATACCAGACGAGTTATTACTTCTACTGTAATATTATTACTCTGTTTTCCTAGAGGTCAAAATGATAAATGGTTCAAGTTTAAATTAATAGATGCATATTTTTATTTAAATTACATATCCTATTTTGAAAGAAAAATATTTATTGATGAAAAGATAATACATGAGATATAGTACATGGGAATAATTCGTTAATGTATAGCAGGATAAATTTATTACAGGTATCTTTGAGATGAAAAAAGAACTGACGTAGTTCTAGAAGGCGTCCGTCCCTATGAGCTTCCCGCTAAATAACAGAGGTTATGCTCGCTCGTTCAACGAAACTGAACAATTTTCACCAGAAAATTCTTAGTGAAATTATAAAAAAGAAAATACTGACCATACAAAACCAACTCTATCAGACAATTTGTATGGGGAAGCCAAGTCCTCCCCGTGGGAATCGAACCTACCACAACTCCGGATCAGAGACCATGGCTCATACCACTAGACCACGGATGCAGTTAATTATACTGCCTTAACCCACTTGGAAGGGCTGTTGACGCAGGTCAACGTCCTGAAAGTGTTAAGACGAGATCACTTGACAAACCGCCCCTCGAGGCCAAACTCTTTCACTCGCTGTTGCTTTGCGGAAGTGTGCACCAGGGACGTAGTTAGAATAAGAGAGACACAATCGTTTTACATAAGTGCAATATAATTATCCTGTCTTTTGCGATAATTTCAAATGTACCCACTCTCAGTCCGTCCATGAGTATCTATTAGCTACGCCAGTTTATCCATGATCAGATCGTGGTGGGTGCTCATCTCCAACAAAAACTGGCAAAACTACCGAATTCGCAAAGAAGTAAATACTTTCACTTTTCAATAATGATTGTTGTCGATTCGGTGCGAACACGACTTAGCTAAATCTTGTCTATAATTGTTGTTATTTTCCTTTTCCGTGTTCTCGTCCATGCTCGTGGTCGTAAAGCCAGGTGACGAAGTCAAGATTTAGATTGATTTTGCGTGCATCCAAATTACCACCAATGACAAATTACCATTCACCATATTTTATCTTGTGAAAAGTACGAATCTAGATAACGTTTTACCATACTTTATCTTATGAAAAGTACGAATCTAGATAACGTTTTACCATACTTTATCTTATGAAAAGTACGAATTTAGATTACGTTTTACCATACTTTATCTTATGAAAAGTACGAATCTAGATTACGTTTTACTGCTGAGCGCTGGTCTAAAGCTTAGGTATCAGATACTCCTATCACTGAGACGAGAAGAAAAAAGAAAGCCCAAGCCCATCCCTGCACCACCTGACACTACGACAGCATTCGGTAACGGTAGAAAGTGTATCGCAAGCGTGTAGACTGCGCGACGCGGTCACCTCCAAACAAACGTCAACAACCTTTTCATTCACACATTTTTAAGCCATTTGAGTAAAATTCAAATGATGTTTTTTTGGAAATAGGCAGACGGCTTTACGAGCCACCTGCTGATACGAGGCAATGTTAAGAGGCTATTATCACTGGCGGCAGACGTGTGAAGGTTATAAGGTTATGTAGTGTTAATGGGTACGACTGCGAGCTGCGAGTGTACCTTTCTTGTATACCAAATTAGATAGAAACCTAAGAGCATTGAGATAAGGAGAGATCATAACCAGTAAACTGTTTATTACAAACGAAGAAGGCAACTAAGAAAGCATTCAGCTTTTAGGTTTTATCCCTTGCTGAAAGTAATTTACCCTCGACTCGAAACGCAAAGAAGAAGTTACCAATCGAAATCAAACGCTGTATTATTACAAACCTGCAAAACATAAACGAAAACTGAAATTCAGATTTTATTTATTTCACCTAATCAGGCAAATATCGCACAAGTTACTTTAAATTTATGAGTTACTGAGCACAGATGTACCTACACGTGGGCTGTCGAAGTAATTAACGTTTAAACATTATAATTAATGTTAATCTAATTCATTGCCAAATGAAACATAATCTAACGAATGTGGTACAGTGTCACGGTAGTGCATGTTAGAACAATAAAAATTAGGATTATATTTATTTTTATTTTTAAAAGTTACTTAAACCAATGCGTTGATGTCTTTTCAAAGAAAAATCTTTCCCACTTCAACGCGTGAATGCTTTAAAATTAATGAATATGAAACGGTCATAGTTTTTTTTTGTAACTTATAGGTCATCCTACTGCTGGGCAAAGGCCTCCCCTTTGTCCTCCAGGCGTCTCTATTTACAGCCTCTGTCGGCCATTGTGCGCAGAAAACATCCAGGTCATCTCGCCATCGTCTACCAGGTCTTCCCCTTCGTCGGCAACCACCCTCCGGGATCCACTCGGAGACAGCATTTGTCAATTTCTCGGAGCTGATGTCATCGTTATAACGATAAATTATATCGTTATGATTGCCTTTGACCAACGAAACTTATAGGTTCTAGTGACTACAACGTGTCACAGAAAGGGTATTATGCACACTGAAGGGTGTGAATCTGCCCATGAAACTGAACCGCTTTTGAAGATAGGTCAGAATACGAAATAATAATACTAAATGTGCTATCAGCTGGATGCAGTTTGTATGGGAGGTATTTTTTTTCGTATTTCAACCTATGTTCCCTGGGAAATGTTGTACAATTTCATCGGAAGATTCACATCTTTCAATGTGCATTATATCCTTCCTCTTACACCCTATTTGTACAGGTATAATTGGAGTTTTCACGCACAAACTGTGATAACCTATGGCAAAACCTGAGGTATGTACAAAATTAAAACGGCTCAGTGACAAGTATCAACAAGTATCAGATGTCCATGGGTCTGGCAGCCGGAGCCGGCAGCTGACGGCCGCGGGGTCTTTGACACCACGTGGCATTCAGCTCGTCCTTGTGTAATGGCTCAAAGTTAATGGTCTGCAGATTATTCTACGATGCTTTATCTCCCGCTTTATCTAGTAGGGTAACGTCTAAATGCCAGGCTTTTTGCTGTTGTTATTGAAATATTTGGTTTCGCATACATAGATCTCGTACAGTGTCTAACAGCTTTGTATTCTTAGTAAATATTTCTCTAAGGTCTTCTACACAAATTAAATGAATCAAGGGGACGGCCTTTGATTAGGTCGTTTACGCTCTCCCATTAGGGATAAAGGCGTGAATAAATGTAATAAGTAATCGATTCATTTTGTACTTTGGTCCAATTTGTTTTTCACCGCACACCGCACCCACTGGCTGTTAGAAAGCAATCGACCTAAAACAAAGCAGTGCTCAGTAGAAAATTTAGAAAAGTCTTTGTCTAGCAGTTGATGATGATGATTAAAAACAGATAATTTTTCGATCAGAATACATGATAATCAAAATGAAATAGACAATGAATTTGTAAATGGTTATTTTTTGCGATAAAATACTTACTTTTTATATTGGCCAAAATGTATAAAATTAGGTACCAACATCGTTAATTAGTTAAATTACTATGCGGCTATTTAAAAAAAATCAAAAACGACAGACGAATATCGCGTGATCGTTAACTTTTTTTCATTTTGTAACTACAAATCACAGGTGTGTTTTTACAAATTCCTAGAGTTTTGAATGAATTTAATATTCCGACCGTATCGTCTGATCAGGTTAACATCCTTTGACAAGCAAGATAGGTACCTAAATGAAATGATATTGTGGTGAATCATTTACTAAAAGAATAACTACTACAATTTAATAATGTGATGAAATAACTTGGCAACCGTTTTCCAAATAGGAAAAAAAAATATGATTGAATTGATCCTTTATTCCCGATGGTACCCGCCTTTTCGTCACCCCGAGTGAATATTGGGAATAAAATTGATTGATGATTTTTTCGGGATGTACTTGCTTGAACCTGCCGAACTATGTTCCTTGAAAAAAGTTATTTAGCTTATGGATAAGTAGGTTAGGTACTCTATACCTATACACCCGATTAGCTGATTACTTACCCTAAAATACTATGCCTAACATCAATTTCGAGTTCATCCATAAAACACTTTCCTTCCCCCAGCTGACAGACCATAAGGCGTTTGTTCTGTCACTTTCTAACATTTGAATAAAATAGAGACAGTAGCACATGTGTTGCAAATTTTAGAAAGTGACAGAACTAAACTAAAATTAGATAAGTTGGGTCTGCAACCGAATCGGCACCAATGTGTAGTGTAGCGTAATCATCCGAAGCTTCCGACTAAATCGTATGTCCAATTACGCTACTCATTGTCCGAATTCATCCGATTTATCGGTTAAGGATAGTTAGGATCGACAGGTCTATGGAGAGCCCATAAAACCAGATCAGCGCTTATTTTACAACACTTTTTCCCAAATCGTATCCACTTTGATATACATTGCTGTGCTACCGATTTACTTGAAATTAACCACAAAGGCTAGCAGCAATGTATAGCAAATTTGATCCGATTCAGGAATTAGTTAAATAGCTGCTTTATCCAGGAGGGTAGGATTGTGACCGTCCACTTTGTTGCGGAAGAATATGTGAGCTAAGATTTGTGCAGCCCATCTTCCCTTTCCTGATTAGCTTGACGCCACAAGGTGCAACATGAAACCGCTGTGGTGACTTTTCCTACTATTGGGTGGATATCGCAGCGTAACGTAGCACTACGGCGTGCCGCGAGAAATTTTCGAATTCTGACAATGGAAATGTTGAACAGTAACTATAATAGTATTATATTATAATAATAATATCATTTATTTCAGAAAATTCATTCCATATTTTTGTTAGTACAAAGTATAATCTTATAAATTATTCTCTTAATAAGTGCGCGTCGCGTCGTGTTCGGTGTGAAGTGACCCTAACCGAGTGGGGGTCTTTACGCCCTCCGTAGCGGCACGTAGCGGCTAAAAGCGCCACTCGCGCTATCCACAAGCTCGGTGGCGCTACGCGGCGCCCCAGTCCACCACTGAGGGGCGGTCGAAACGCGCGACTTCGTAACGCAGTCATAATCGCGGCTTCCTAAACATAAGCTTTATTTTACAAAAAATAATAATTTTAGAAAAATATTTTAAGTTCTTGTGACATTCAAATCATCAATAATTGAGACAATATTGGAAATTTAAAATAATTTTTGAGAGATTATTTTAGTCATTTGTAAAAGAAACAGACTATTATAAGCAAAATATTATAAACTATAGCTAATTACAACTAAATGAGTTTAGTGGTAGAATTTTTAAGTGATAAAAAGTGAATTAAAAACATTTAAGTAACTTTATAACGATGGCGTGTTTTCGACACATAATTCGAATAGCAACTTTATTATTATTTTTGGACTTTATGCTGACCGTGGAAATAACTCCTGAAGATGTGCTGAAGGATTTACCAGCAACGAAAGAACAACTGAAGATTTTAGCTGCAGACGTCTGCAAGTGGTTATATTACCTATATGTAAGAATTTTATTTGTTCTATTCATTTTGTAGAATTAAATAGGTACTATGTTTACTTAACACGGAATATATTGGAGGATACTCGGACCAAGACTGGTCCAAGGGAGGATAACTGCAGCAGTTTGGTTGGATTACATTATTTTTAATTTAATACACCAGTACTCAGAATAATAAATTGGCAATAGGTTTGACTTCTGTCCGCGGTAAAACTCTGAAAGTTTTTACTTCATTTTCAGTTATTTCACTTTCAGTTGCGGGTTACGTTGGTGAAAATTACCTATGTTCAATTAGTTAATAATTTTTATATTCAATTTAGATCGAACATCTAAATAGCGGCTTACTTGTTTTTTACTCATAGCTATTTGCTTGTTTGCAATTTTTTTGTAGAAAAACATTTAAGGTAGAATGAATAAGTTTATGACTGCATTGTTGTAAAATACCCGTAAAATAGAAGCGAAAATTAAATTCTCTTCTCAGTAAAGCTGTCTTATACTTTCGAATGGGTTGTCGGGTCTACGACCGACCACATTTTGGTCAAATAAAATATAATATTAGTGTTTTGGTTAATACCTTGTGTCAGAGGTTTTTATCCGCCTTATATAGGCTTTTGCCGTGGTTTACGTTAGTTACAAGACCAGGAAATGAAGCACAGGATTATCTGTCTAGTCTAGACAGACTATTAGGTGATAGGTATTTTCAACGATATTATATGTTACTTTGTAACGAGCATACCGAAACTCGTGCATTTTAAACCGGAGACCGACTAATTCGGCCCTTGGGCGACTAATTTAGACTAATCAGCGAATAATTATCTGACTAGTTTAAATTAAAATCTGAGACATGGGCAGTGCCAAGATAAGGGACACAATGCAGACTTATCGGGTTTTTTTCTATGCACGAGTTTCGTTATGCTCGGATTGTAAAATACCTATCTACCTATTGTGTTGTTCTACTTCTAGCCCAGTCCTTACCAAAGTGACATAAATTCAAAGTGTAAGAAAATCTCGTTAGGTACCTATCAGTTTCACCGGTCTTCCTGAAAATAAACAACGTTCTCCAGACAAACAGCACAGCACTGTTCCTACGAGTACGGATCAGGCTCGGAATTTACGCATATTAAGTGTGGTAAACACCTTAGGCAGCTCAACCTTTGTATTGTACCTATGTAAGCCAAGTAGTTCATGAACTCTGATATTTACGTTGTATCGACAGAATTTCCTATAAATTATTTCGTCTGGTTGTTGTTATCAGCAATTTCATCGCCACATTATGTCGTAACAAACACACACATGGACACTATGGACAGTTTGCTACGGGTACATTGTCTAATGGTGATGGTAGCGGCAGACTACTATACATTATAGTCACGCCTTTATCCCTTGCGCGGTAGGCAAGCATCAACAGCCTAGGCACGGGTTCTCGCAATTAATATCTAGACCATTTAATTATGGACCATTAAAAAATGGTTTATACCGGGAAATTATCAACAGATTATAGACTTTATTATTAGCTTGGCTTTATTTTGCAAGCAAAATACATTTCGATTTTCCATAAGCGGTTTAACAATTACGATCTAAAAATATTTTCAAACATTTACAAATCCTTAGTTTCATATCACTAAAAGCTTTAATTTTTTCAATTTAAGAAAACAAAGCAATAAAATATAAAACGTTTTTTATGTCACAAAAAAATATAAGTTATTAATAAGAACTTATTTTTCTAAGCAACGAAAACACAGACAGTTGTATTCCATCCAGCCACAACAACTTCCTTATCGTCCAGATCGCGACACAACACGTATTAGTCCAGTACAGTCCAGTAAATCTGGCAATGGCTGTCACATTAAAGACGCCTCAGTAAAATTTAAAAAATATGAATATCAAAATAAATATTTAAGCCATCTTGATGTTATTTTTCACATTAAATAGGTACCTATTTTTTTTTCTTCTAACTTAAACTTTGATAATCATTGTTGACTAATTAAATTATTAAATATTTATAAGAGATCGTTTGCGATTTAGAATACTTTATAAGATATTTTATAAATTCTACATTATCACTTAATGCGAGACCTTCCATACAAAATTTACTAGATTTACTGGACTATACCCGGTACGGTATCAGGATAATCGATAGCCGAATTGACGTAAGGTGACTGCCTAAAAATACCGCTTATGATTACAGCCATGGGAAAGTCGGCAGCCATGCAGTAGCAGTGGGCAGTTCTTTGTTAGGCTGTTGGACAAACAAAGGGTATTCCAAAGCGGCCTATGTTGGTACAAAGGATGAATAAATGATCATAAAGTATATGAGGGCGATAGAAAACATTGAATGTTACCAGCTACTTCTCATGCTGCAAAAGTCAATAGAGGAATCTAAAGTGTATTGAAAAGGGGATGGCCTGACAACCCTTCACTTCACAAGAGTTAATGCTCATTTTTCTCACAATTTGTCATATAAAGCTAAAAATTACTTTTGTAAGCTTGTTACGCTCTGCCTACCCCGTAAAGGATAAACGTATGACTATGTGTAATGTAACAGTTCTTCGATGTTTGAGTATGAATACGCCGCGCCTACTTCAATGTATGCAACGCAATGTGAACGCAATTAAATATGGTCCAGTTAAAACTCGATTTTTTTAATAAATTGAATAGAGTTCATTGACGTGTAATTTTTTGCGTAAGATAAACCTTTCACCAACTACTCTGAGCAATACCTATAGTTACTGCTTCATTCATACATGTAAGAGGTAGGGCGGGTTGAATGAATGGTTTTTGATAGCTCAGAAAATAATAAAAATCTGGTCTACTTTTATTTACGCATAAATTGTAAAAAAATACGGGCTTTGCTTACGTCAAGAATATTGCTTCTTTGTTGTTATTCGACACTACTGGCTAAACCTGTACTGTCTGTACCTAGATTATGGTTTTGCTTACCACTACAAAATCGACACGCGCAAATTATGCCTATTTTTTGCGCATTAAAACACAAAAATAATACGAAACGTCGTGCCCCTGAAGTGCCCCAAATACAAAACGGGAGCATATTTCACTGAATCTTAAACTATTTATTATTCCGTGTGAATTTAAATTCAGGAGGAATTGGTAACTCAGTCGGAATGCGTTATAGCCGGACGCCGCCGCCGCATTGATATTCAATGGAATCGGACCGCCGACATCGATCAGCTATAACGGATACAAAATCACTGAAAATATTTTCAAGGATTGTACAGTTTTTCTTTTCCTTCCACTTGCTTGATAGGTAGATATCTATATCTACACTCTCATACACTCTTGTCGGTCTGCAAGTTCGTATTAGCCTGGTCAGCAATCCTTTGTTCCGTGATACCTCCTTCAAACTGGTCTCCTTCAGGTCGCCTCAGGGGGCGTAAACCTCAACTCTTCAAAGTTAGAGTAAACAGGCATCTCCTGCGTAAGCTCGCTCCATCGTCGACTCTATTTCTATCGTCCTAACCTAGACTATAGTCAAGAGCAAACCCAATATCAATAAAAAAACATTCCCGAATGTTCTTCTCTACAGAAGTGCACAATTGAAAAGGCAGGCTCAAAAAAAAAATAACGCACTAGCTAGATCAATTTGGCGATACACGAGTCTGCTCACCGGCGAGCGAAGTCAGGGGATTGAGTTATAGTTGATTATTTTGGGCGCTTGTTTGTCAACATCGCTAGGTAGATTGAATCACCGGGGAGTCGCGCAAACAGCCACATACCTTTCGAACACTTTCTTTAGCTTTAATAGTCATGTTACGGTTGGATTCCTGTCGATAACATTGTGGATTGCGATGACGTGCAGACATGCCAATCATTTTTTACCTCCTTGTCTAAAAGGAACAACAATGGAACTAGCGTAGGCTAGGGTAGGCGTAGAAAAGGGTGGTGGGTGGCCAATCTGATAAACAGAGTCTTCAGTTCAGAGACTGTGACTTCTGCTCATTTAATCCATCATTATAGCATCATAGTCGTGACCTGAGTTTAAGTTGCGTAACTGTTTTGTAATAGATCCCTGATCCATCAATTCCATACGATGCTGCGTAGTTAGTTGGGATTGGGTATATGGGAACTCCTATGTTTCACACTGTTGTACGTAAACAAAAACAGCTTGACACAAACAAGTTGACGCGCAATCAGCGTTTTGGAAATTGCGTCTTAATCGATTTTTTGTTTAGTAGGTGTGGTAAACAAGCGTATCGTCTCATGGTATGCGAACACTGAAACAGTCACATCACACTATTAAACACACATTACATTAGGTTAGTCCAAATAGGATCTGCTGCACGATGTAAGCTCCACAAGGGAATGCTAAATGGCGAAGCTTCGTCTTGGACACAATTACTTTTACTTTGCACAAATATTAACCAATCACTCACTCTTCTGCAGAATGCTATAAATTACAAATACTTATATTATTTTTGACATAGTCAAACTAATAGGAAAGAACTGGATGAGACTGGCACAGGACCGTGAGGATTGGCGTTATAGAGAAGAGGCCTATACCTATGAAAATGATGCAATGATGGTGATATTATTTTTCATGTTTTTCAGGAAACAGCAGCTGACTGTGAAGAGAAATTTATAAGTAAGTAAACAACCTATTTAATTCGCGTAAACATGATGGAATTTAAAAAATTTGTTTACCCTTACAATATGTTAAGGAATCAAATTCCCAAGGCTAAGTCCATGTTTTTTATTTCAGACTCAAAAAATGATATCTCGCCTGAGCCTGCAACGTTAAAATTCGAATGTCGAACGCAAAGCAAGGCGAAATATTCGCTGGACAAGAGCGGAGAGTTGCAACTTGTTATACTGGTGCCTGATAGTGAAATTGGTGAAGTAAGTTGTACTGATGTGTGCTTTATATGCTCAACATATGAATCGACACGATATTTCATAGCTCATGTTGATATAACATGCGGTAATCACTTGTCTGTTTAACGAAGATTTTCACCTTAACGTTTCGAACCTTTACGGCCTTCTTCATGGAGACCTTATGGATGTTTTACCTTCGTTAAACAGACAAGTGAGTAGCCGCGTGTTCTATCAATAGCTCATGTTGAGTTACCTCTTAAATAATTAATTGCTAAGATAGTAGTGACTTCCTCGACCGTATTATGTTCATCCATGCGGTACCGCTATCAGAAAGAAACAAATAGTTGGCTATAAGCTATAACAATCAGTTGTAATTTGAACGTGTTTTTTTTTAGATCGGCAGCAAAATCACAAGAGCTTCAGATCGAACTGCCACTGCCACTATAGAGTACTTTGAGGATTACAACTACACCTTCTGGACTACAAGTTTACTTACAGATGGAACACACTCGGTATGGCGCAAAGGTCCGGATTTACCACCGTGGCACGAGTATAGGATAAATACCACAATAGAAGAACCGGCTATGGAGTATTTTGGACATGCTAAACGATATCAGGCTGTTTTCACGATTAATGCGTTTGGTGGTAAGTTTTAAATAGGGGTGTCAGGGACAGCTTCCCGCAAACTGATTGCTCAGTCAACGAAACTGAACAACTTTTTCAGGATATAAAAAGCAAGAATTCAAAATATAAAAAAAATTAACTTAAGGTTGGCCCATTCAAATTATCTGATTAAAGTAATCATTTTATATGGGAAATTAATTTTTTATTTCCTGAAAAAAAATTCTGGTGAAAGTTTTTCAGTTTTGTTGACTGAGAAGCGCCTTACACCCGACCCGGCAGATATAAATCGATTTTTTATATATTCCTTTTTAACTTCTTCATGGAATATTACAATCTATTCCGGATCGGGTATCGCCTGGCGTTCGTAAGATCTGCATGCGTGCAATTGTTATGGTTATTGTAGTAGGTTATGTGCACCGGAAACACAGTTCACGTCGGAGTTCTCCGAGAAATCCCACCTGACCATGTTCTCCTATTTTTTTTTATTATAAAAGCTGCTTTCTTTCACAACCTAAACAAAAATAAATAAATAACTTATGATCTTTGCAGACATAAACCCGTGCACTGTCCTTAATGTTGTGAACAGTTGCGAAAAGGATGATCTCGGAAAATTCTACGACAAGACTATTCAGGTAAATTTTAATTTCGGGTTTGCATTTTTTTAATTCTAAATTAATCTAACCCCAAACTAAGCAAAACTATACATGTACTTTTTTTTTAGCTAAACACAAGAGGACACCAAACAACATTTAAGTTACCCATCAGGGACTTACCAATAAACGACAAATGCTCATTGAAAATCTACACCAACGGAAATTTGACAACACCAAATTCTGAGGCAACATATCAGACGCCTACACCTGGCCAGACACATTTACCAGAAAAAGTTGAAAATGTGACATTAGATGCTGTAGCTACCTCCTCTGGATATGACGTCACAGTGACTTGGAGTCAGCCGAAGCGCCACCAGAGGCAGTACGATTTGAGTTTGAGAGCGCGCGATGTAATATATCCTGCGGTTGTATCTGGGGTAAGTGTATTCTACCGACGACAGACAGGCGTTTGAAAAGTGCCTGTTAAGAGACTGTTTAGTCCGGAAAGTGTAGGGCAAGTGTCTAACTAAATTCCCAACCGAAACGCAGAAGTAAGGTCTATTCTATACATGGAAAATTATAAGACATCTACCATTCGTAATCAGTATTTAAATTTTGCAAGGCATGTTGGTTTATCAATCATCATCTTCCTAGCCTTTTTTCCCATATCTCACGGGGTCGGCTACCTAATCTAGGGGATTGAACGAGGGTACTGGTTTTTACACAGAGCGACTGCCATCTGACCTCCGAAACCCAGAAGGGAAACCAGACCCAATCCTAGATTAGGTTACACACAACCTTTGAGTTTCTTCGTAGGTGTGTGCAGGTTTCCTCACGATGTTTTCCATCACCGTAAAAGCGCCGAATAAACGTACATATGAAATTCGAAAACCGAAAAACACATTGGTACGTGGTGGGATTCGAACCACGACCTCCTGCACAGAAGGCCGTGGCCCTATCCACTACACCATCCGGGCTGTTTGGTTTATCAATACAAAGCGTTTTATTTTGGAGGGCATGTTATTTAGTAGTTCAAGTGGGCCACTTTCGCAAGTTGTGCTCTACCACTGATTCATCATCAACATCATAATAACCAACATTTCTTTTCTTTCTTACAGCTGGAAACAAACTATACATTTGTGGACGTGAAAGGCGAAGAAGGGACCGACTTCAGTGTATCCATAGTGAGCATCACACAGAACGGAACCGCCAAGACATCTCGGCTAGGACATTTTCCAAGTAAGAGTTGCTTTGTAGCATAAAAGGCCGAGAATCGTTGAGGGATCGGTATATTAAACTGACCAATGCGGTTTAAGTCTGGACAAGCTTCATAGGATCATAGGATCCTCATAGGCTACAGAGAAAGATTTCAAGCAAATCAACATTCTTCTTCTTCAGTCGAGTGAACGACCTAACTATAAAACAAATTAATCCAAGAATTTATATTTTATCCAACAGTACAACCCAGCTACCAAGCAGTGATAATAACGGGTTCTTGGAGCGTCATACTGACAGTGGCCGCCGCTTTGACTGGGGTACTTGTATGGTGGAGGCGACGGAGAATCATCATGAATAGAAATCGATACTTTACGGTAAATGATCATTAATAAATGAGGCTTACAATCTCTGTAAAGTGAAGAAAGTTAAGTGATTTTTCTGGTTTTGTAGGCATCCGTCCATGAGTAACTACAGAGAGTAAAAAAAATTGCTGACCAGACTTTAGCGTGTGGATGTGGACGTACCCATGAAACTGAATAACTTCCCCCTTAGATCGAAATATAAAAAAACGGATCTCCCATACAAAATGGTGTCAGCGGCTCGAGTCATTTTGTACGCGGGATACTGCTACGGTCAATTATTTTTTTCATATTTCGCCCTTAGTTCCTTGGGGAAGTTGTTCACTTTTATGCGTAGGCACAGAATATATATTAGTGACGTAGGTTCACTACCTAAAGTTTGGTCACCAAATTTTTATACTCCCGGTATCGCTTAGTGTCCTTTGTCTATCAGTCACCTTTGCAGGTCAAATATTAGTAATCAGATAACAAACTACCTATCTCATGAAATATCAAATAATATGTATGCACTTAATATCTTAACTGAACGCTTTCTACTCTCTAGTGCCTCTACGAAATCATATTCTCTCTGCCTAAAAAATCAACAATAAAATAAAAAACAAAAAAAAACAATACTTACTTCCCCACCGGGGCAAGAGCCTACCCTGGAATACATCACAACATTATTTCCAGAACCGAGACATCAAATTACCCAAAGAATGCCTGATGGAATCCTCCCCGGAACAAGGAATGGAAGACGGCTGGGAGCTGAGGTCTGAGAGGATACTCCTGCATGAGGTCATCGGAGAAGGAGCTTTTGGAGTCGTCAGAAGGGGGACCTTAGCACCAGGAGCAAAGGAGGTTGCTGTCAAGATGCTGAAAGGTATTTGCTAAGAATGAGCGGACAAAACAAAAATATGGTTTTTACATCTAAAAAACAAAAGGACATCTACTCTGAAATGGGAACTACCGCGGACTGATGCTGGTGGTTATACTGATAATGACCAACTTACTTACTTACTTGATTTCACGAGTCATCACTCCAAGTTTACTGGTCATCCGCAATAGCCACCAGCTTTACGCTTGGATGTCCTTGGTTGACGAAATCGACATGATCCTAGAAGATGAAATATATTTGTTTATTTAAGATTTCCCAACGACGGAAGAAGTGAGGTCTTTCCGAGCGGAAATGGAGCTGATGAAGAGCGTAGGCGCTCACCCCCACATCGTCAGCCTGGTCGGGTGTTGCACTGGTAGACGACCTCTCATAGTTGCTGAGTATTGCAGTCGAGGAGACTTGCTAAGCTTTCTCAGGTAAATCTATTCTTCTTCGAATCAAATTCCCAAAAACTATAAATCAAATCGTTTTTTGCGAGCATTTACCAACAGTATCGCGAGCGCAGAAGAGTAATAAAAGGCGTTGGGAGCTACATTGCGAGTATTTATCCTATGGAACTGCTTTTGGTTTGCACATCGAGTACGCCACAAACAATTCAAATAACTCATGACATGAGACTTGCTAAGAGCGATCCAAACCAAACCTGAAATTATTGGGTGTTAACATGGAGAAATATAATAAACTGTGTTAGTCTTAGGTTTAAGATCTGATTTTAGAGAGTACTAATAAAAATAAAAAAGTGAAAATTTAAATTCTATACAATATTTTGACTTCCAGGTGTTCATGGGACGTGATGGTATCAAAAC